>JH430276.1:3927-14614 GCA_000239455.1 Strigamia maritima
AAAAATAAAGATAAATTACACCGCAAATAGGTCGAATGGGGTTTCTTGAAGTAGGAAATACAAAATTTCGAAAATCCAAGAAATTTCCCAAAAAAAAATAATTTGGTAAAATAATTCCAAACTAAAACTATACTCAGGGTGTTTATTTGTAAAATAAATCCTGAGGCAACCTTTATCTCGGTAGAACCTCCACGTGTGACAGTGTGGAATCGGGGTCGACATTGTTATAATGTCGGCCGATCCAACAATGCATATGACACGATACAAACACAAAAAGTACCGAGAATAAAGAATATGCAAATATAGTTTTAATTTATTAATAGAATTTATTTACACTTACAATTATAAAATACTAAGATATGCAAATAAGATCGATTTGCATACCTTAGGCCTATTTGGTTTCATGTGCTTAGGCTTAACACAATGGTGATATCTTGACGATCCTGAGGGATATGGTCGACTTACAGTCTGTCACAAACCAAAAGGAACAAGATATATTGATTGTATCTATACAGGAAAGTATAATACAATCAACACAACTGAAATAAAACATTAGGGGAAGAAAAGAGGTGTAAACGGTCAAGCCACAGCCACGTGGCGACCTAAGTGGTTTGACCCACACCATGCGTTATTTCTACATTAAGGGCCCAGGGCCAGAAATTGGGATGTAAACAACAGACGAGTTACTCACAGCAGCCCCGGTCCAATGTCGCGTCACATTGAGGTCTATCGTCGTCAAAGGCCGTGTCACAGTCGCTCCCTGATGCCGTATGGCCCATGCGACACAAGACAGTCCCCAACATCGGCGGCCACAAGCTCAACACATAATGCTCCAACATCATGTGGGAAGTATAGTCATTTTGACCCCATGTTCGCCTCATATTCACCTATTAACAGGTGTTACTGAGTAACACAAACACAGGTGCCACAGGGACGTGCAATACATCGACTATATACATGTATGACACTATGAAGTATGGTTAGTAACACGCAACCCATAAAATGCTATGGTTATGTTACACTACACTTTCAATATCAATATATACACTCAATATAATAACACATACCATCTAGGCAAATAATCACAGGCAACAATATCACAGATCAAACATTCAGTTCAGGGTTTCAGTTCAGTATTTCACACTACTTCCTGTTTTCCTTGAGCTTATATACTCTGCTAATCTCTCACTAATCCCTAAGGAATGTGTAGATAACAGAGTGGCCAATGGGTGATGCCGGTTGTGGAATGTAATGACCACTTCCGGTATCATCCAACATTCCGATGTGGATTGGGGCGAATGGTCAATAGAATATATAAATTATATATTTATTGGCCATTACTTTTGGTATTGTCACAAATAAGTGCGATATTTATTATCCACTTATTTATATTTATTGTTGTAGTTCGAATATGCCGCTAAAGACGCATAGCGCGCTCTAGTGGCAATTCCTCGCCATAACTACGGTTCAAGACCGTCACATGCTCACCAATTCCCACCAAACACAATTTTTTTGGCCACATGCATAGCGACCTGAAACTTCGGCGTCATTGGCTCGCTCACCCACTCGCCTGCCGCCACAACCTGCTTACATGCCGCTGACTTTGCGCTTTTCTCGGCATTCTTTTTCACATCTGTCATCCTCGCAGGCTTCGGTTCCGTGCATGGAACCGAAATAGCTCGCCCACGTACCGTATTGCCTCTCCATATTGCCCGTGTTCTCTTGCCAAATCTTGGCCGCTCCATCAAATGCCGCTGCTGCGTTTGCTAATTTAGTGGTGTTCGTCCACTTATAATTGTTCGCATAGTCCTCAACAATTTGCAGCCACTCCGATGTTGTGCGCAGTTGTCCCCTCTCATCCGAAAAACGTGGCAATTTCGGCGCCGTCTTTGTCTCTCTCCGCGCGTTATCCAATTGCATTTGAGCAATCAGCAGCTGTACTGCTTGTTCCGCACCTGACACTGTTGATTCGACCACACTTTGTTGTTGCTGCTCGTCCGGATCGTCGTCCTCAGCTTTCTCATCGTTTGGTGCGCCTGCTTCTTGGCGCAGTGCCTGCCACAACACGCACGCCAAAACAATTTTTTTTCTTGGTTACGTCGATCCCTCTTTGCACAAGTAATGGTTTCAATTCCTTCTTAACTCGTAACAGCATCAGCTCATCCAATGTTGTCACCGCTTTATCCGTAATTTTTTTTTATTACCGCTTCAATTTCTGCCATTTTCTCGATTTGATCAACCACTCGTACTTCTTTGTTCACTTTTGGCGGCCTGCCTCGCTTCTTCTTCGGTGAATCCGTTTTACTGCCGCCCTAGAAACTTATTTTCTGCTCACTTCGACTTGTTTTCAGCTCGCACTGCTCTTACATCCCACTTCTGATGTAGAAAGTTGTTTTGAAACCTCGATTTCCAGTTAAAAACAATGGTAGCCAAAATGGCTGACAACCAGTCGGTTCAAGTGTAAATTTCAGAATGCTTTATTTTTACAAAACATACAAGAATGTTAATCCTAATCTTTTTATCTTAATTGAACTCTGCATTCTTTCTTTTTAAAGTGCTGCCCTCTCGCGTGTGCTCTTTGCAGCTTTCCCTTAATTTCCCCTTTTCCCTTTTCCCATCTTCTTCAAAACTGTTATTTAAACTATGCTCATTAGCCATTTTTCACTTCACTGGGCCAAATACTTTGTATACGTCATCTTCTAGCTTACCTAGCAGCGAGCAAACCTTTGAATTATTTACATAAATGCGCATTAAATTATTGTAAATATCAATATGACACTTTGCACTGTCTATCTTGCCGATAGAAATCAAGTTTCTTCTAAAACCTTTCACATAGTACACGTTTTTCAGTTCGATGACACTCATTGCGCCATTCACAACTGCTGAGAGCTCTATGGTACCACGACCGGTGATGCTAGAGGATCCTTCGCCTAATTCGAGGCGTAAGGGCTTGAGCTCTTCAAATTCACAAAACATATTACGGTTTCCGCATACGTGATGTGAGGCGCACGAATCTAGGAACCACTCACTGTCAGGTGACTCTACTTTAGCACTGCAAACACGTGGTGCAAATAAAACAATAGGAGTGTCGACTACGTTGGCAAACCACGCTTGCTTGGACAGTTGGCTCTCTGGTGGTGCTTGCGCTGATTGTTGTCCTCTTCGACCTGCTCGGCCACATCCTTTGCCACGCCCTCTTGACTGTTGACCTTCTCTAGGCACCTTGGGTGCTGAACAGTCACGTGCATAGTGGCCTGGCCCGCCACAGTTGAAACAAACCAAGGACTCGGAGTTTGGTTTGGAGCTACGGCTCTGGCTCGCATTCTGCTCGCTGAATGACGATGTAGGCTGCTGCTTGGAGCCTTTCTGATGCATGTAATAGTTCACTGTTGACTCCATGGCTTTTTCTGACTCAGCAGCCAACCTGCGGCGGTTTGCTTCAGCAAGCAATGCTTTCGAGACCTTTTCAAACGTGAAATCCGCTATTTGCCATTGGTGTATGGCCTGGACCTGGTGCTCGTATTCTTTGCCAATGCGGTTGATCAGGAGATACGCTTTGTTCCTATCAGCTGGCTTGAGATCATCAGCTGCACCTGCCAGGTCATCAGACGCCTTCTCCACTCTGGCGATGAAAGAATCGACTTCCTCGTTGTCTTTGCGCCGGATCAGGTAGAATGTTTCCAATAGAGCTGCTTCCCGAGCTAAGAAGCTTGGCTCAAATAAAGCCTTTAAATGGTGACAGACCTGCTTCGTAGTTGGAAACTTCATAGCTGCCGGTTGCAGCCTTGGTACAAGACATTGGAGAATAATAGCACGGGATTTTGCTTTATTGCACTCAAAACGGTCCTTGGCATCCTGTGAAGCGGTGGCATTGGGCTCGACTTGTTTTCCTGTTACAAATGGCCATAATCCCTTTTCTTTCAGCAAAAGTTGAACATCTATTGCCCACTGGATGTAATTCACCTTATCCAGCTTTACCACACCTGCAGTGGCTGACTTGGTGATGTCCTTATCTGGCATGATGCTGGAATAACCTGGAAAACAAAATAGAGCGGCAGAATCGGTCCAAAAATGAGAAATTTGGGTTTTTTACCTTTTATTGCCCAAAGTTGTATTTTGGGCAATTTTCCTTGCTTAGGCCTAAGCCGTAACCACCCTCCGCTACCAGTTCTTGAGGTCTTGTGGTGGCAAAGGCCTAAAATGGTCCGCGCAGTGGAATGGACCAAAGGTAAAATACTAAAAAGTCAAAAAATGGATTTTTCCCAATTTTGGATTTTCGATGGGAAATCCGAGTTCGTCCGGCGGGAGTCGGTGGCCCGGCTGCGGCCAAAAGTTGACGCGATTCCCGTACTCCGAAAAGTCCGCTCTAAATTGCAGGATTTGGGCTTCGGGACCTAGCGGATCCTTTTCAGCATCATCCAATGAGTACCCAGTGGTAAAGTTATAATTTTAGGCCAAGTGGTTTGTCCTAGACACTTAATAGACCGCATGGAGTGGAAATAATTGCTTTGGCTGCTGCAACTACTTATTGCTTGAGATACCACTCGGTATTATGTATTTTTAACGAGAAATAAACTCACACATATGGTTTAATAGTCCTAAAAACCACACAAAGAGGTGAAGCACTTTATTTGCAGCCATCTTGGACAGGAAACACAAAACTTACAGCTTGGAACCCAGATGTCATAGCTAAGTGCTCAGACTGGAGCCAGACTATGACATGTGGGCTAAAAATAGCTCACAAGACTAGAGATCACAAACTTGTCATAGTTTGTGATCTTATTATATAAAATAAGACACAGGATGACTGTGTACATCTAGATTGATCACAGACATCCTGGAAACCAATAAAATCATACAATTTCCAACTTTGATCACCTTAAGGTATGTGACAATGTGGAATCGGGATCGATATTGTAATAATATCATCCGACCCACTATGCATAAAACACGATACAAACCACAAAAAGTACCGAGAATAAATTATGCAAATATAGCTTAATTTATTAATAGAATTTATTTACACTTGCAATTATTTAAATACTAAGATATGCAAATCTGATCAATTTACATATCTTAAGCCTATTTGGTTCCATGTGCTTAGGCTTAACACAATGGCGATATCTTGACGATCCTGAGGGATATGGTTGACTAAAGTCTGTCACAACCCAAAAGAACAAGATAGATTGATTGTATCTATACAGGAAAGTATAATACAATCAACACACTGAAATAAAGTGTTAGGGAAAGAAAAAGGTGTAAATGGTCAACCCACAGCCACGTGGCGACCTAAGTGGTTTGATCCACATTCCGCGCTTTACACGGCGCGTTATTTCTACATTAAGGGCCCAGGACCAGAAATTGGGAAATAAACAAGAGAGTTACTCACCGCAGCCCCGGTCCAATGTCGCGTCACGTCGGGATCGATCATCGATCAAAGGCTGTGTCGCAGTCGCCCCTGAAGCCGTATGGCCCATGCGATTACCTATCGATCCAGACATCGGCGGCCAAAAGCTCAACATATAGTTTTCCACACCAAATGGGAATTATAGTCGTTTTGACCACATGAAACCTCATATTCACCTATTCACAGGTGTTACTGAGTAATACAAACACAGGTGCCACAGGGACGTACAATACACTGACTATATAAATGTAAGACACTATAAAGTATGGTTAGTAACACGCAACCCATAAAATGCTATGGTTATGTTACACTACACTTTCAATATCAACAATATATACACTCAATATAATAACACATACCATCTAGGCAAATAATCACAAGCAAACAATATCACAGATCAAACATTCAGTTCAGGGTTTCAGTTCAGTATTTCACACTACTTCCTGTTTTGCTTGAGCTTGTATACTCTGCTAATCTCTCACTAATCCCTAAGGAATGTGTAGATAACAGAGTGGCCAATGGGTGATGCCGGTTGTGGAATGTAATGACCACTTCCGGTATCATCCAACATTCCGATGTGGATTGGGGCGAATGGTCAATATAATATATAAAATATATATTTATTGACCATTACTTTGGTATTGGTCATAAATAGTTGCGATAATTATTATCCACTTATTTATATTTATTGTTGTAGTTCGAATATGCCGCTAAAGACGCATAACTACGGTTCGAGACCGTCACACGTCCCACCGGAAGGAAAAATGAAGATGTTTACATCTTCATTTCATTCTGATAAGATGCTCAAAATTGATGCCTTTGGGTTTTTATCTGATTAATCAGAGTAGCACCCAAAATCATAAAATTTGGTGTGTATATATTGCGTTAAAGTCAAACAATAGTCTGCTAACAGAAATATTTTTAACTTTAAAGAATAATTAAAGTGTAGTTCATGATAATAATTTTATTTGCTAAAATGAACTATCATGGACTCCAAAAAGGTAACGTAATCGTCGTCGTACTTGGTGTTACGCTTACGAATACGCTTTGCCTTTTTGTATGTTGACATATTGTAAATTGAAGTATTTAGGTTCACAAGTGCATAGAACCAATATCCGATCATGTACTTTATTTAGAGTTTTTATTTCTATAACAGGTTTATAGTTTATTGTTTGGCCCATGTGTATATGTGTACTTATGTGTTTCTAAGTAATAATGGGACTCTGTATATTTCATGTCAAAACAGAAAAATAGTATATTTTAATGTTTGAAAATTGTTTAAGAATTATTTTTATTATTGATGATTTTTATTATGCTAATTTATATGTAATAAGTACACAGAAATGTATTTTTCCTAATCTGTGATCATAGGACATATTTACTATGTAAAAGATAATATTAGAGTGCAATATTAGTTGATCTTACTTGTATTTGTCATGTCTTATGATATTTTGCTTACTTAAGTGTATTTCATGACATGCAGTCATGATGTCATGAAAATTTGTCATTTGACCATGTTCTGTTCTGGGTTCCAAGCTTTTCTCACTCGTGTCTGTACCGTCAAGATGGCGCCCGTTTTTCTTCATGTGCTCAATAAACCAGGATATGTGGTTTTAAGGACCAAATGCGTGAGTTCTATCGATTTGAACAATTGATTTGGCTTTTTATCATTGCCGGCATTATAAGCGATTCGTCCGCGGCCATACCGAGCTGTTTTCCCACTGAATACGTGCGCCGAGGTCCGGGCACGTCGACACAACGTTCGCCGATATTCGTCGCCATTGGCAACCGAGGAACGAAGCCCAAACGTGCCGCAAATAGATGTTTTACACATCGCGTGTCTCGAAAACGTTGTGCGATAATGTTGTGATATTCTGTGTTTGTTTGAATTTATTCTATATTGTATAAATACTTAATTATAGTTATTATGTTTAATTTATTTATGTGTCCAGTAAGTCACTGTACAATCATGTTTTATGTAAAATATGTAAGTTGGCTATTCAAAGCCTCTGTAGTTTTTTTTAAGAGTTATTTTTAGACTTAATAAAAGATTACTCACTTGCGGCTTTGCTAGTGTGATGTGAACTCTGCCTCATTTTCATGTCTCCAAAATACATGGAATTCCAGCAACAAATAACATGGTTATGGGTCTTAGCATTGTGGACACTGTGCTCTAATGTATTCTCGTGAGTTTTTGGCATTTATGAGCACATTTAGGCTCATTTTGAGTGCGGAGGTACTTTTTCGAGTTTCGAGGCCTACTCGTGAGTTCGCGAGGCCTACTCGTGAGTTCGCGAGGCCTAATCGCGAGTTGCGAAGCATAGAAGTGAGTTGTCTCCAGCTCTGTGGAGACAAACAAGGTAATTATTATATTATCTTGTTTATTTGGCATTTTACTGCCGTGTTTTCAAATTTTGCAGTCACGGACGCCATTTTGGTCGCTTTGTGAGTCTAGCCAAAGTTGTTTGGACCCGTACGGATTTTTGCTGTGCCAGGACATCCGACAGCTAATATTGCTACTTCAAGAAGGATTTTTGGAGTTATGTCTCTGTTTTCTGGATATTTTCGGATCCTTGGATGTATTTTTGACTTCGAGAGCAACTGATGACAAAATTTACGGACAATTAAGCCAGGAAGTCAACTCGGAAGTCTACACGGAAGCCGACGCTCCTTTAGTGGAGATCTTTACTTTTTGTTGTTTGTCACTATTTGTCTTTTTTCCAATTTTTCAGGGTCACTACAAAACAAGGGGTGTACCCCAAATTTGGTACCCAATGCGGGGTACCCAAAAAAATCCAGAAATGAGTAATCAAATTTTTTTTAAAAAATAAAAATAAGAAACACATTTAAAATCACATCAATTTTTTTTATCACATTAATTTTAATCTTGTAAATGCACAGTAAAATAGATGTAATAAGCAATGATTTTGAATTCTAAAACTATTTTTCTTTTTCTTTTATATTTTTTGGATTTAATTATTTTTTTGAATTTTTTTTATTCATTTAATTTTTAAATTTATTTTTCAAATTTTTCAAATTTAATTATTTGAATTTTTTTTTCATAATTTCGTTTTTGAATTCTCTATAATTTTATTTTTTAAAATGTATTTTTATCACATTTAATTTAATTTAATTTTTTAATTGAAAATAAAGTGTCTATGGATTTCTGATGCAATGGTTTTCACTTACCTTTCTGGGTGTTGTTAACTCATTTGTGTCATCACTTTCTGAACTCTATTTAAGAAAATTTGCATTTTAAATACATACTTTTTTACTAATATTCATATAAACAAATAAAACTAAACTTACTTCACAACTGGAAATTTCAACAAATGGCTGACTGATGCTTGCCATGATGACAATTATTGATCACTTGTGTCTGGCATTCAAGTTATATGAAGGGTAGTTAGAAAAGGTGATACAAATAATTTCCTAATGGAAAATTGTATTTGTATGCACCAAAATCACTTTAAAATATAATTTTAATAAGAAAACAATTAAGTTTTTTTTAGATAATTATTTTATTCTTTTTTTTTTTAATTTTACATTAATTTGGGGTACCCCTTGTTTTGTAGTGACTCAATATTTCACCTTCGAGGCTACCTAACCTTAAGGGACTTTTCTTTTCATCCCGAGGATCTGGTACATGGTGCCTCCCTATCTGTCATTTTGGTGGGAATTATTGTCGTGATAATATTTTTTTTTCCCCGAGTGATTTTCAGGGTCGAAAAGGATCAGATTTGATCCTCCGAGATTTTGTTGAGATTTTTGGAATATTAATTGATTTTTGGGTTACTTTTGTGAATTCGAGCGGAATTTTAACAATTTTTGGTGTGTTTATGGAAGATAAACCAGTTATTTTTCATATTATCGAGCTTTATTGTTTTGTTTACGGATTTTTGGAAGAAATTCATATTTTTCGAATTCTTTTATTTAAAAAGATTCGAATTTGTGCGTGGTTTTTGATCCTTGCACAGTTACAGTTTAAATTAAGTTTCTTAAGCTTTAGTTTAGTGTTACCAGAGTCAGTTAACAAATTTTTCGAGAATTTTTGAAATAGAATTTTTCAAACTATTCAGGTTTTTGGGTTTATTTTTGGCAAGTTGCGTGAACACGTGGCAATGCCAGGCCGGGCCAAAACTATCAAAAATTTGGCCAAAACACAAAAATCGTTTGGAAGCGAACTCGATTTTTCCCTGCCGTTTTCCGTTGCATGCGATCCGCCGCTCGTAATCGCTAGGCCCGTCTCGCTACGTCGCTCTCGAATGTTCGCCAATGTTGCGTTTGGTTTCTCAGCGTCGCACTCGTCGCGGCGCTCGTTTTAGTATGCCGTCGGACAGTTTATAATACTGCAACGCTCGAAATAAAGGCACACAAAAGCTAAAAACGAACTTCCTACTTGTTTATTCGTTTTCATGCCAACTTGGCATGCGGGCCGCCATCTTGGCAGTTGAGAAGACCAGACACCAGTGAGTCACATCACCCATGTGACCACCTGATGTCATCAGAGTGATTGATGACCAGTGACTTAAATACTTTGGCCACCTGTTGTCAATCACAACAAAGACAATGTGTCATCTGCTCTACATCCAAAATACAAGCAGACAACACCCAAATACAAATACAAGTCACAATCGGTTATAAAACGTGACAAATCAGTGTCTACACATACAAATTCAATTGTCTTAAGTCTCAATCAGGTAAATTCATAGACATAAAATCTGTAAAACTCTGTTGACTCAATTTAGACATTAGTTAAGACAATTTAACAACTATATCACGCTTAAAGCTGCTAAAATAATGCTTTGACCTAAAATATGTGACGGTCGAATCTCGGCAATTACCTTATTATTCTACCACTAGATGGTGCGGATTATTATGTCGCGCCATATTCAAATAAAATCTATTTATGTTGCCTAGTTTTGGTTTCATGCTTAGCTTAATAATATTTGACCAGTAAATATGTCATAAGTGTGTTCATTTTATGAATTATGGCGAATGATAATATTATATATTATCATTCTAACATGGGAAGTTATCTGGAGATAGGCATTTACTGTGGTCTGTCGACCACGATACTTATTCTCGTCGGTATGTAGGGGGGAAATTGATCACCCCTGTGACCCATTTCTCCCCATAGTGGATGTTCCCATGAGTCGTACTGCGGTCCCATTGGACACAGTCCGACCTCCTGGGGAATGTCCACTATATAAGTCCGTGTAGAGCTCAGTTCCGGCCCCTAAAGTTACTTAAAGATATATTTATATGTTGCTGACAGTT
>JH430279.1:13460-26237 GCA_000239455.1 Strigamia maritima
TTCTTTAAACGTATCTAAATCATTTCTTCCACCAAATTTTCCGATGCAGGGGGTTGGACGTTTTCAGTAACCCCCTTAATCAGTTTTTTTGGATTGTTTCTTCATTTAAAGGGACAATTGGGCCTACTAGAGATTTTGCAATTGCCAACATCTGATCCAAAGTGGGTTGCATACTCTTCTAGACCGAAGATTGTATTCTGGCTTCCATACTTTGAACAGTTTTGTCCAAAGTTTCTTGTGTAATCCATGAGGATTTTGCTTTTGGGCCGTTTCCACAAGTGTGGAATCTGTTTCTTCTGTCGAATGTTTTTGACCTCTTGGTTCTTTTCCATTCTTTTTACACCATGCCACGTACGATTCGCACTCAGCCCTTTGGTGCCCTGGTTTTTTACAGAAAAAACAGTTTCCTTTTGGACGACCTGTTTCTAAAGCAGCATGGTACAATTGTACTCTTGCTTCCAATTCTCCTTCTGAATCAGAATATTCGTACTTATCAAGTACTGTTTCTAACTCAGTTTCGTTTATTTCTAAATTTCTCACAGATTCGTGAGATTTCTTAAAATGATGATTTTTATGGAAATGAGGTTTCTGTTTAGACTCCTCTTTTTTGTACACCATTGATGGCTTTGGATTAGGATCCGAGCCATCATAAATACATTTTTGCTTCGTGACTCTACTTAAGATCGTGTTGAAGTTCTCATATTTTCTTAACCCTGTCGAGTTGATTATATTTTTGCCATTTTGATTAACATTTGTAAAAATCTCAAAAGCGGCTGATTGAGGGGTACAGTGTCTTGCTGTACCCACAGATCATTGTATCTCAACACGAAAGTGTAGAAAAACTCATCATCTTTCTGCTTCATGTGCTTAAGTAAGTTTACTTTGGCTATTACGGAGAGATCGAATCGATCTTTGAATTTATAGACGAAATCGTCCCATTTGTCAAAGCTATCTAAGTTCTGGGTGTACCATGTGTATGCCGATCCTGTAAGGAACAGGGCAAGGCCATTTTTTATCACTTCATCCAAAGTTACCCCTTTCATCGGAACTACAGCTTCCACTGCATTCAGAAATCTTAAACAATCGTTTTGTTTCCTGCTAAATGTGGCTATGTCTGTTCCTTTTAAAGGACAGTTATTTCGCACAAGAGGAGAACTCTGTTCTTTTGTAAGGACTTCTGGTGCCCTTGTGATACTTTTACCCCATGCATTCCCTAATGCTTGAAGTTCTTCTAGACTTATATGAAGTCTTCCTGTCTTTTTAGACGATTTTTTGGATTTATTCTTTTTAGAACGAGGTGGGGAACTATCACTGGATGAAGAGTCGGATGAAGATTTTGTCCGACGATGTCGTCGTGATTTAGATCTAGATTCCCTTCTTGGGGTGGGAGATTCATCTATTGAAGATTCTTCTTCGATAGGACTATAAGATGGCGTCTTTTCCCTTGTCGGGTGATGTCTAGCATAATATTCTTTCATATTTTCTCCTTTGTTAGGGAGAATTCTTCTAATCCCACTTCCCTTATTTCCAAGGATATTGGGGTTCCCAATTGATTTTCATTTTCAGTCAAAAGATCTTTATTAGTTGAATTTGTTTGGGTATCCAAACTTCCTGTGTCGGGTTCGATACTTCCGATTATATTTATTTGTTCTAAGGTTTGGTTCTCATTCTCCCTTACTAGTCGTAAGGCTGTTAGTAGATTGTGCATTAGCGGATCTTTCATTGCTTCTGCAACGTATTGTCTCGCCTCTTCCACATTCTTGAATTTATTAGCGGGAAGATCGTACAATCTTCGGAACTCGGCAAGATCAGGCGATTCTTGCATGGTTTCTGTTCTTTCATTTGAATTTTCACTCACTTTGTCTAAAGGTCGGTTGTTAGGGTTTAACACCGACATGTGGATTGGGGGCCCATCTCTCATAGGTGTATGGAGGGGCAACGTTTTCTCGGCCGTTATCGGGGTTGAAGTCGGTTCTTCGAAGATGGTTGACATCATTTCCTTTCGGATAACTGTCTAGGATCTATTAAAACTATATGAATGACAATATTGTCGTTTATTCCGCCTTATATATTGTATAAACTTATACCAACTATTGGTCAGTTTTAACCAATCAGCAATTAATTTTAGTTCATTGGGATACGTATGAATACGTTTTCCAAATTACTTTATTTTTCCTGGCGAAATGTATTAGTATCTCATTCTTTTTATTTTTCGTATCTCGAAGAATTAGAATGTTTTTAATTCTATTGATGTCAATATCTTTCTACAACTTATAGAGTTTATTTAAAATTTTCTTAAATTTTATTTACTCTATATTTCCTTCCTCCCCTTCTAAGAACTTGGATAATTTCTTAGAAGCAGGTTCCGATCCGCGAAAAGCTTTATTTCAAATGAATTTTTTCTTTAGTATGACTTCACCCCGTGATAGGATGTTATCATATAAATTTCAAAATAGTTTTATTTTCGAATGATTGAGAACAAATAAAATATTTTACTAACATTCTATAAATCGGTCTTTATCATTTATTAATTTTAATAAACAAATATACACTGACTCTTATTTTTACAAGAAGCCATTTTAGTACCTTTATATAAAATTTTACCACAATAAAGTATTATATTAAAACCCTAATTTTTAAGAGTTATTCAAATCTTTCTTTCAACCTGCTTTCATTCTTCCTTGACGATACGCAGGACTTTGGGACAAGTACCTTCACCCTGTTTCTGCGGTAAATCTCGAAACAGCAGTATGACAGGTAGTTTACCCCAACATACTAGTACGATTGGCCTTCACTCATAAAGTGTTTTATACCTTGTCAACCTAGTACGATCCTATAGAGCTCTATCGAAAATTTGGAACTAATTACAGATCAATCGATCGAAGGAAATCTTACTCTTTTCATTTCAAAAAGTTTGAAATGTAGCTAAAATAATAAACAGGTGTTAATGTTTCCATTAACGAGAAATAAAGAAATTTATACAAATTCCCAGATTTCTTTCTTAATACGCTTTTGGGAAATGTAGAGATTTTCATACTCCGCTAGCAAGTTTTCGTAAGTGTTTAAGTTTAGCGATTTACATGGATCTGCATAAAACTTGTTTTTTAGGCAAGCCATGCAGATTATTCACCTTTCGGATTTATAGAGTACCGAACTGACCAATGTAAGACTACTCAGAAACATCGAATTAATCACATTAAAAGCAAAAATATTAAATCTCTCTAATGTCGAATAAGAAATCATCGTAACCCGCGCTCACTCATTATTACAACTTGGCAGTTTTTAGGGCACAAATTATAATAATTTTAAGAGCGATTTGAGCCGATTAATTAATTATTCCAAAGTTCTACTTTTGGACTGTCAAAATTTGTATTTTCGGGTCCCTTGACTACATTTGATTTTACAGATACAATTCTATATCATTATGAGGATCATTTCGGATGAAAACATTTTCATTCTCTCTCTAGGCCAGTGGTACAAGGTTCGAATACCTTCACCCCATCTCTGCGGTACATCTCGAGACAGCAGTCTGACAGATATTCAGCACCGCATAACTAATTCGAGAATTAATTATGGTTCATTACTCTAGTCATGTTCAAAAGAATTACAGACATATTTCAACGCAAACACAAAACTCAAAAGTGATTGAAACTTGTAAGATTAGTAACTTGTAAAAATAAAATCAAAAATTTACCCTAACAATTTAACTTATCATCGTATCACTTTTTTAATCGGTGATAACAATGTTTTATTCCGTATGGAATTTTTACACAAATAATTTTCATATTCGAATGAATCCAAAATTATTTAAAATATTATATTTGAACAAATTCCGCAGAATTAAATGCAATACAACAATCCAAAACAGAATGCAAGTTAAAAACGATTCAAGGTTAGAATAATTCTCATGAATTATTTTATCTCGGTAGAACCTCCACGTGTGACGATAGTCACATGTAAGGTGATACCGATGATGGTATACTAAAATTAACAGAACGAAATTAGAATAATTTATTCAAATTATTCTATCCCGGTAGAACCTCCACATGTGACGATCTGACTTTAACCAAAGTGCTAATTACACTTTACGATGGGGTCAAGACAGTAAAAACTATAAAAACACGTGGATTTTCTTGCTAAGAAAACCTCCACTTATCCCAGGGATAAGAACCAGTAAAAAATACATAAACACACTTGCAAACACTGAATTAAAGTTAATAAACAAACAAACAGGGAATTTTATCAAATCATAACATTTATTACGGATCATTGCAAATTACAATGATCCGAGGTCGACTAGATCGAAATAACAACAGAGGCAATAAAATACTTAAAATATATCGAGACTATCAATTAATCTAATTTTAAACAGGAAACTGGCAAAACATTACCGAAACTTTAACTATCGTACAGAGGTTTGATAAACTAATAATAATACAATTATAATAATATTACGAATCTTCTGTTGTTTCCTGGTGCTAGTTTGGTTCCTAATCGGGGTAATGCACTATTGAATCCTGCGAATATCGGCGTTCATTGGTCGGATGATCGTCACAAATTAGCGATACCACGTGGTATCGACTTACACCTGTATTGCGAGCGTTGCGGTGAAAACTCACTCTTCTATTCCAATTATTACATTCGCATGAATATAATAATTGTAAGCATTCAAATAAATGTACAACTATCGATAAGAAACTAAAGAAAAAGTATAAATTAGCGGGAAGAAGTCGGTTATAGAATTCAAAGGGAATTCCTCGGCCGTCATGATTGAGTCGGGCACGCCGAATTAAACCGAATGCGTTGTTCTCAACCGGTGCCGAAGCACGTGACAGTTAGCGCCCACTCCTGATACAGGTAGCGGTTGCTGCTCGGTACGAGCGGACTCGATACAATCAAGTTTTGTCCATAAGACTGGCCTACATGCAAAAGCACAAGTATATTCTCGGTACATTTACCTTCGGGTTTTTCACGCCCGGCGACTACGGACTTTACGGCACTATACCTACTTTAATTTGGTGTGACAGCCTGCCGGTTCATACTTAAAGCAAAAGGTGATAAAAATGACTCTGAATGGTTACAGGTACAAGTTACACATAGACAATCATATAGATTCAACATTAATTCAGTACAGAGGCCCAGATTCAGCTCTTGCAGGAGCTTATATACTATGAAACTATAGGGTTTCTTGAGTTTCTCCCAATCAGGGAGCCAGAATACTGATAAGCAGATTAGCTGATTTGCATATCAGTGAGTCATAATGAGTTGATCCAATCAAATCAACTCCTTGATCAAAGTTATGTGAACCCCATAGAATATCTAAAATATTCAAAAAGCACATGATAATATTTAGGGTTAACTTTATTTATATTCATATTTTAAAGTATTCTTATCCCTAAATAGTCTTAATTTACTTAAATAAACATTTCACAACAACATTTATTATTGTTTGAGTATAATAATCACTTTTATGATGATTTATGGTAACTTTTTCCTGAACAATGAACACACCTATTCATTGTATAATTCTCTCTTATATTTATCAAAATATAGAGAGAATATTTACTTAAATATTTTATCATTCAATAAACATTTTATTTTTATAAAACTTGAATTTTTCTTATTTTGAATCTGGCGCGATTTTAGCAAATCGCGTCCTCTGGTGACAACTTTATAAATCACTACAGTATTGAACCGTCACAATGATGACAATAATCTATTCAATTTCATTTGTGACTCGAAATACTGCAAAAAAACAATGTTACAAGTTCTTAAAAATTACCTTTTTTTGATGAATGTGAATGAATGATTGAAAACAGAATTCTACGAGAACAATAAAAACGTTATAAAAAAATAATTTATTGCAAAGCCCCGAATTCGCTTCTTTGTGTAAGTGCTGGCCCGTCAATTGCGCCTGTTTGTGCGCGTACTAAGAACAAGAAAATAAATAAAAAATTGAAACTCGGACGGTTCCTGGCCAATTGAAATACATGTTAATTTCTGCATTATATCGACAGAAAACTCATTTTCATGATGACAATAATCTATTCAATTTCATTTGTAATTTCCCAGGTTTTTGTATTGAATTTCAATATTTCAATATTACTAAGAAAAAAAAATTTTCTAGTACTAGCAAGCTCAAAAATAATTTTTCTATAGTATTTTACCAGTCAGTAAATAAGAATTATTATTATTTACTGACTATGGTACTAGCAAGCTCAAAAATGAAAATAAGCACCAAAGAATTCACCAAAGAAAAAATTCACCAAAGAATCGTCAGTTTGCTCTGATTGTGTAAGAAAAATAAAATAGCAAATAATTTCAGTCAAAGAAGGATCTCGAGTAGAAGTGAAAATCAGAAACACATGGTATGAGGGAAAGGCATATCTTAGCAAAATTTATAATTATTATTTCAGTTCCAATTGTGCTGTAAGCACGTGGCACCAAATTTGGGCCAAGCTAACCAGTATAAGTCTCGACCCAAGCGAGTGCCTTCTCGACACTATTACACGACGAGAAAAAGAGAATACATCAATTATTTAAGTCTTAAAGTTTTTTAACCAATTCAATTTTTTTTATTAGTCGATTCCTGAGGCAGCAAGCAAAAACAGCTAAAGATTGATTTTTTTAAAAAAGATATTGATGAAACCTAAAAACCCTTCAATCTGGAACAAAATAATAAATCCAATGTTATTTATTTGGAATTGAGTATTTTTTTTATTTAAAAATCAGAAACAGTGAATGAAATGAAAGTAAACTTTATTCTTTATTAACCTACATACAGTATAATGAGAAATAATTGAGATTTGTTTGCTTTTATTTGTCTCACAGTAACGTATCAAATGTGTGAGAGGAAGTTCAAGCATATTTTTTCTACAGCATTAAAAAGTGAACCAATTATTTAATATAAAATAATAATATAATATAATATAATAATGTAATACAATTCTAGCTGACAAAAATAAACATCATTTGATGCTAATTTCGTTACCAATCTGTGACGGTCCAAAATCGGAAACTACTTATTATTCTACCACTAGATGGCGCTGACGGTTTGTCCGCGTCAAATTCAAACTCCAGTTATCAATTATTCTCACTTTTGGGTTTAAAAAGTAACTAAGAACAGTTTGACAAGTAAATAATTCATTTAAGGTTGTATATTTATTGAGTTATGATAAATAATAATATTTCATATTATTATTTATACATTGGATGGAAATCACTTGCAAAAGTGATTATTATTTAAGAAAAGTGTTGTAAGGAATTCCCTACAACACTTACTCTTTCCTTGAGTAGCTTGGAAATTATTCTGTTGTTGCATGTGATAAACATTATATATATTGCTCACATGTGTAGTATTGTTTCTACGAGTTGTTTGGCAATGCTTGCAGTTTTAGTTTTCTGCATGCATTCGGTTTTAAGTTAATAACTCGTGACCCGGTCATCTTACGTTAATGATAATCACTTTTTCAGAATCAGCGTGAAATTTGGCATAAGACTGTTATTTTTCCAAATGTAACGACCGGTAACTTTTGTTTTTGTAGCTGTTTGATGTGTCAAAAGTCGCATCAAACATTATTGTATTGTTTAAGTTTTGAACAGTACATCACCACAGTTATCTTGATGTAGTGGTGATGTATCTGTTATTTGTGATTGTCAGTTCAGGCAATAGATGGCGTTGGCCACTGTGTTCACATGACTCATCTACTGGTTTTTTCCACTCACTCTCTGATTCACAATCTCTCTGGTCTCCAAGATGGCTGCACCCATGCCAAGAGAGCAGCTCCTGTACAAAATGGAAATAAATGGCTGTTATTTGTTTGGAAACCACTTGTAAGTTCGTTCATTATATCCTACATTCAGTGGGTAACAGCCATATAAGCACAGGAGTGCGGGCATTAGTGATTTTAGTGATTTTTAGGCATTTTTTCATTCCGGGACTTTCCTGGTTTGCCTGGCCGCATTCGCTCATTCATTTGCGGCATCGCGAGTACGGGAATCTCCTGTAAGCGACGCGCAGTGAAGCAAACATCGATAGCGCGACGTAGTGCGCATTTCGAGATCGATCGTCGTCACCGGAGATCGCGGAACATTCCGGCCGCACGCGAGGGACCAAACGCGGCATCAAATTCCGAGAAGTCCATCAAAATTTCAAAAACTCAGAAAAGTGATTTTTTTGCGATTCGGATGCACTACAGGCCTCTGTGCATCTAGGCTTACTAAACACGGTCATTCAAGTACAAATTCGCACCTGCAATCTATTTCCTAGTTTGTGTAGGTGACCCTTGACCCTGGTCAAGCAGAGTTCACTTGGACTCTGGCAGGAAGTTGTACCGATTGGTCCAACTCCCTGCATGTCATAGTTAAGCTTATAGTGCCCGCCTCCAATGGTCATACTGATGTTCAATTGGACACAGGCTGACCACCAAGTGAGCGACCACTATAAAAGGACTTGCAGAGCTCTATTTGGTTCCAGATTACCCTTAAAGATATATTGATATTATGTTCAGATTTACCTAGTTGACGTGGTTTCAGAACGCTTTTAAGACTCTCGAACCGGCAGGTGCAACAACCGTAAAGACCGTAGTGAGCCATGGCATTTATGTTCTGAAGGCCTATGTACCGCGAATACAAAAGTGATGATGACATGATGTTGTGACACATCGGAGAGTGGTGATTATTGATCTGGTCATGCCAGTTATTGTGACCATTCTCATTTGGGTTGGATAATTATCTATTAACGTGTTAGTCGCGATGCGGAGCGCCAGACTATACGGATGAAGGCCAAGTGGGTCACTTGACTCACGCGACACCCCACTCAACTCTCGTTTATGGTATTTATGTTATCGTATTGCCTTGTTAGCAACACTCTGGTCAGATGGCCCGAGTATCAACCGTCATCTGTCTGGGACACAGTGTCACTCGACAATGTCAGCCCAAACCTTGTGACGAATTCAGTCCCAAGTCAACCGTTAGTCGGATCGATTTTCCGTTCTAATCCTGTTAGAACCACTTCAGACAAACTAGGAATGACAGATAGAATTCCAGGCCTAGACATAATCCAGATTCACCCTCATGTATTTATATTATTATATTCTGTTCAATAGCATCTTATTCCTGGCTTTAGATTTGTATAAGTAATTGTTAGTCAGTGCTCTGTTAATAAGTTCATATTGTTATGTTTTGATAAGTTATGTGTATATTTTCCCTCTGAGTTTCCGTGTAATTTCTACACACCAAGTTATCACTTCCAGGTCTCGCGTAGTTGTTAGTGATTTAGTCGGTATTTCGAGGTTATTATCACTTGGTAATTTCCTCGAATATCGGATCGTCACACGTGGAGGTTCTACCGAGATTTGGTTGCAATTTTGTTGTGTGGAAATTGCTAGCCGATCAGATGTCTACTAATGTGGGTAGCACACCTTGTCTTTTTGTGTAGACCTATATCTTGCGATGTGTGATGTGGTCGAATGGCCACAAAATATCATCCCCGATACATAATATACTTTTATTATATGGTCATTAACAACTTCCTGCCAACCAGTCTATTCCGATAAAATTTAGAATACAGCCGTTAACAAAATAGTGCTGTAGTAGTTAGGGGCAGATGTGTGCGTAATTTCCAACATGGTGGATGGATTTCTTCGGATTTCCCATTCCCTGTTGAGAAATAATTGCACATCTGTGGAATTAAGTAGGGTATTCGGGTAACACCGAAAATTAGAGTCTTGCATTTTCCGGAGTAACTTCATCAGACTTGAGTTGTACTCTACATTGGCCAATCCGAAACTTCTTTTTTGGATGTGGACTGAGGTACAATTTTGTTTTTAGCGAGTTGCACCATTCCATGTAGAGGCGCTAGTCGGGGCAGCTGTCGTTCCTCCTATCGGGCTGAAACAAGAAACTCTCTCTGAGCTGTGAAAAGGATGATGCCGGCAAAAGAATCCCAACTGTTTCAATATTAAAAATTATAAGTGTGAACAAATAAATATTGTAGTATAAAATTCCTAAAAGTTCATGTGGACTTAATGAATTTTTTCCGGTTCTTGTGCTGAACGTACACAGATTCGATTGGATCTTGTACGTTTCCTCGAAATGAAGAGTAAAAGTATTCTTGGTGTTTGTGGGTTTTATTAGTATTTCTGCGTGAACGTGGAGCTCGTATGGAACTCGATCACATCGTGGTAAGACCAATACATTTTCCAGTGTAGGGCCACAAGTGATTGATGGTGAGGTGTGTCTGTCTCTATTCTGCTTCGAGATTTGACGCAGAAGTAGAGTTAAAAGGCCCCGTCGTCAGTGTTCCGCACACTAGTAAAACGAAGGAACGTAATCCCCGCAAATCGCGACTATGCTAGCACTAACTAATTAAATTTATTTTTTGGGAATCTGACTTCATATCGTGTTCAGGGACTGGAGACAAAGGTTTTTCACGTGGAAAACTTCCTCGCTAGTCCTAAGCCACCCCGTGGAGTTTGTCCCATTGTGATGAGATCTAGGATAAGCGTCGAAGCCTATAATTGTCCAAACATGACGGATATGGGTCAACACTAGTCAAGGACGGTATTTGCCGTACTCTGATTGGGTCTCACTCAACAATTGGAGTTAGCAGGATGTACGGATTACCAAGAGTTTGAATACTCCGTGTACAGGAAATTCTATCTCTTTCTACTCGTAGTACTTTTGCTATACAGTTTGAAATCATATCATTCCACTACTTTGTGTAATACTTTATATTTTATTAATTCTAATAATTTTACATGGCTTCTACAATGAGTCCTCGTATCATGTGTACGATGGGAAGAACTGGTCAACTTGCACTAGAGAACACCGTGCAACAACCCCCGATTCAGGACCACGCGACCACTGATGAGGACGTTCAAAGTGAAGAAGTGGTGCACACGTACCACGCCGAGATGCCAGACGAACCTATTGCATCAACTTCAGGTGAACAATTGCGATCTGCAAATGCCATCGCGTCTACTTCGTCAAGTGGCGAAGGTGATGCGGGTTCGAGCGCAAGTACGTTCGAACGGGCATGTAGATACTACGGCGTTGCGCCTCATTGTTTCGTGACGCTGAACCAGTTGTTCACACATGTGAACAGGAATCTGAAACTAATCATGTTCAAGAATAAACTTAACCCTTTCGATTATATGGAGAGAGAAGGCTTATTCGATGTATCGACCATCACACCTGTGATGAGTCAGTCTTCGAATCAAGCAAACGAGCCTGACCATGACTACTCCTTAACCATCCGGAGTAGGGCATCAAGTGTGGCGAGAAGTCTCGGCATACCCGACTGTGGACAGACTCGTTCCCCCAGTCGTTCGAGAAGAGTTCCTTCGGTACCTGACGACACTCGTCGTATAAGGGACGACTCCTTACGTAGGGAGGAACCTCGGGCGATGTCTGGGTATCCAAATGGAAACCATCACGTTAGTGGAGATGATCGACGAATAAGGGAGGGAGAACCTTTGAATCTGAAGGCCATTCCTCCTCAACACGTTTTTATATAAGTATGTTTATGTATATAGTTTATATATATAAGTCCCGGTCTAGGCTCCAATGGAGCCTGGGCTGTTTGTTTTTCACCAAGTACGGTAGTTATGAGAACATTAAAGCCATTGATTTTCAACTTTATTTTCAATGTGTTCTTGTATTGTTTTCTAATTTATATACATCACCTGAGGCTGAGGTAATATGCGGTAGTTCTAAGTTTCCCCACTAGGGGTTACTTGCCATTGTGATTTATTGTCCATGGCAACGAAGTGATGTCTGTCGTCTAATAAATGACATCAACTGGTGAAGGAAGTGGAGTGGTGAAGTAACATCCAGTCTCTGATTCTGTTGGAGTCCCAGGTAGCTTAATGGTAAAGCACCTAACCGGCAATTGGGGGATCTGGGTTCAAGTCCCGGTCTAGGCTCCAATGGAGTCTGGGCTGTTTGTTTTTCTACCAAGTACGGTAGTTATGAGAACATTAAAGCCATTGATTTTCAACTTTATTTTCAATGTGTTCTCATGTTGTTTTCTAATTTATATACATCACCTGAGGCTGAGGTAATATACAGTAGTTCTAAGTTTCCCCACTAGGGGTTACTTGCCATTGTGATTTATTGTCCATGGCAACGAAGTGATGTCTGTCGTCTAATAAATGACATCAACTGGTGAAGGAAGTGGAGTGGTGAAGTAACATTCAGTCTCTGATTCTGTTGGAGTCCCAGGTAGCTTAATGGTAAAGCACCCAACCAGCAATTGGGGGATCTGGGTTCAAGTCCCAGTCTAGGCTCCAATGGAGTCTGGGCTGTTTGTTTTTCACCAAGTACGGTAGTTATGAGAACATTAAAGCCATTGATTTTCAACTTTATTTTCAATGTGTTCTCATGTTGTTTTCTAATTTAGGTTGAAATGTATATTCGCGGTACATAGGCTTCCGTGACATAAATGCCACGACTACTACGGTCTTTACGGTTTTGCACCAGCCGGCTCGTAGCAACAAAGCTTTTTGTACCACATAAATGCAAGTAACTGTCAACAACATATAAATATATCTTTAAGTAACTTTAGGGGCACTGGAACTGAGCTCTACACGGACTTATATAGTGGCCATTCCCTAGGAGGTCGGACTGTGTCCAATGGGACAGCAGTACGACTCATGGGAGCGTCCACTTAGGGGAGAAATGGGTCACAGGTGTGATCAATTTCCCCTCTACATACCAACGAGAATAAGTATCGTGGTCAACAGACCACAGTAAATTCCTATCTCCAAATAACTT
>JH430285.1:0-70548 GCA_000239455.1 Strigamia maritima
AAAAGTACCAGTTTGTAGTGCACAGTTTAGAAAAGCGAGTACCAAAAACTGGATTTAATTTTTTCTTATAACCATAAAAAAAGTTATAATTCTAAGAGAAAAGTACCTACCGCAAACTCTGTAATAATAAAAATAATAAATTACCATGTAATAATTTAATTTCCATTAAATTATTGCTTAAATTTCAGTAAACAAAATAATGTGGCACTTCATTCTAATGATCCAAAAGTGTCTCATTTTACACAAAATTAACATTAACATGAACATCATATTAAATGCATTGTTGTCACTTATATAGTGGAAGTTGTGTATTTTACACAAAATAAACATTAACATGAACATAAACATCATATTAAATGCATTGTTGTCACTTATATAGTAGAATAATGGTTCTAACATCAATTAAGGATTTTCCCGTAAATTTATCGCAATTTTGCATTGTATAATAAGTGATTTCTACCAAACAAACGATGCTCTTCAAGATTGTAATTGGATTTTTTTCTCTATCTTTATTAGATTTCAAACTAATATGCCAATGACCTTGAAAAAAATCTCCAAGGTCAAAATTTTTGGCTTTTTTGGAGAGCCCATCATGGATTTGTATAACTCAATTTGTTTTATTATTGTATGTCAAATAGTTTTGGAGATATTGGACGGGTTTAGTTACAATCAGACACCCTGTATATACTTTATTATAGTTACCTAAAGTAGTCGCGGAGTTTTCGATCAGTTCGATCAGTCGCGGAGTTCTGGAGCTTTCAAGGACAAATAGGTAGTACTGAATAGTTCATTTCATATTTTACATACGTGTGCGCAACACGGTATAACCAGTTAACAAACCTGCATATTACGAAAACGTACGGCACATTTTTAAATTTTATTTTTTATTTTTTTTATTTTTTTTTCTATTTTGTCGTGAAGTGAAAGCTGCAAATGTTTGCCACAAGATGTCAACTTTTTAACGCTACCAAACCACACATTGCAATGATTGAGTCATTTCAATGAGGTTTATCAAATCATCTGGATAATCTAAATCCTTCAGAAGTGAGAACACCTTACCCATCCAGTATTTGAACTCGGCATTTTTCATATGAATTTATTACATCGAGAATTTAATTACAGCAAAATCTACAATGTATTTATTATTTGAGCATTAATAATCACAATAAATCTAGTTTCATACTTTCTATACTTTGTTTTTATACACCAAACACATTTTACACCACTTTTGTAAGGCCAATTGTCTAATGCGATATTATTACCAACATTGATAAGCCTTGATTGAAAATATAAAGAATAAATTTAATTAAAACGTATTTGAACTTTTTATGGTTGATATGGAATCAAGTTCCATACTATCCACACTGCGTAGACTCCTATTCAAACCTTGACCCGACATTTGTCGCAATCTGCTCTTGCGACAGTCGCAACGCAAAGTGCGACGAAATGCTGCTCTGAAGTCAGCGTTAAACAATCCATAAATACATGGATTGATGGAGGAATTGATGTAACCTAACCACGTTATGGCACTTTTAGCCTCGTACGGGATGTCGCACGAAGGACAAAAAGGTAGAATGAGGTACATCAAGAAGAAAGGAAGCCAACAGATGCAAAAAACACCCATTATCATGCCTAGAGTCTTAATAGCTTTAGTATCGGAAGTGAATCTTTTTGATTGCTTTTTTATTCGTTTCTGTTCGTTTTTGGGCACGTGCTCCATCATCCTTTCCAAGCGCTTGATCTCTCTAGACTGTGTTCTGGCTATAAAAAATATTTTCAGGTAAATATAAAACATTATGGGCGACGGGAGATAGAAAGAAGTAAGCGAAGATACGACGGCGTACACTTGGTTCACATTGAGGCTGCAGTCAGTCATCTCCTTCTGGAAACTGACCGGTTCGTCCGAGTACCAACCCAGCATGATTGGTATGAAAGAGATTGATGCACTCGCTACCCATGCGCCGGTTATTAGGATGGTAGCTCTTCTTTCGTTCATTATAGCTTTGTACAGTAGTGGACTGGTGATTGCCCAATATCTATCCAGAGCTATGATACATAGATGAAGAATGGATGCGGTGCAGCACATAACGTCGCAGGAAATCCACACATGGCAGAAAACAGGACCGAAGCTCCACTTACGAGTTACGTCGTAGACTAGGAGGTATGGCATGACAAGTACGGCCACTGCGATGTCTGCCACGGCTAAACTGGTCATTAACATGTTTGTTATGGTGCGGAGATTACGGAAAGTTGCAACTGCCATGACAACGAGGACATTACCTAATCAATATATAGAAAATAAGATTGTTAGCACGCCGACAAACAGTCCAAAAAAAAATTCCGTTGACGTTTATTTATGAGCAATTTTTGGGTTTGACACTTGGCAGTGTGAAAGATATTAAAATATTAGTGCCAAGCCGCACATATAGATTAAATAATTTTAAACAATTAAACAATTTGATTTTTTGTTAGTGCACTCATAGAAAAAAAGGACATTTCGCTCCAATTTTTGTGTTTGGAAGCATATTAGTACGTAAAAGAGTAAATGAAACAAAACTACTACAAGAGAGAGAAAAAATTTACTTCAACAAGTGGCTAATTAACACCATCAGGTAGTATGACATTGCTTTACTTCAAGTCAGAGTGTAACTATTCCATATTTGAGTATTCCTACTCTATCAACTAAGAGAGTAGACAATTAGGAGTATATCCATTCCACGTAGGTATTCCTTCTCCATCAAATCAGAGAGTAGACAAGTAAAAGTATAACCATTCCAAGTGTCAGTATCCCTACTCCATAAAATAAAAGAATAGACAAGTAGGAGTATAACCATTCTATACTCTATTTATCATTTCGTGTGCGAAACTCCCATTGGTTAATAACCTATATTGTAGCGAAAGTATATATTGTGGCATCTTATTTTAATCTTCTAGTTGAGAAGAGTCGAAAAATCATTGTTTTGTAGTCCAAAAATGTGCATGCCATTGTTAACAAATGAAAATGCTTGTAAAATATTTTTAAAAAATTATTTACATTTGGGTTTTTGTATTGTTGTGCACATTTTTTGGCTATGAAACAATGATTTTTTAATTCCGATCAACTAGAGGATTAAAATAAGATGCCACAATATATACTTTCAGTACAATATAGGTCATTAACCAATGGGAGTTTCGCGCACGAAATAATAAATAGAGTATAAGTGTGAGTATATCTACTCCATAAAATAAAAGAGAGACAAGTTGGAGTATAACTATTTTACGTATGAGTATTCATAAGTGGGAATATATTATTTTTATTCTTGATTGACATCACTTACCACTTGATATCAAGTGGTGAATGAGGAGGAGAAGTGGTGAATATATAACATTCAGTCTCAGATTCTGTTGGAGTTCCAAGTAGCTTAATGGTAAAGCACCCAACCAGCAATTGGGGGATTTGGGTTCAAGTCCTGGGCCGGGCTCCAATGGAGTCTGGGCTTTTGTTTTACACCAAGTATGAATGTTATGAGAACATTATAGCCATTGATTTTCCAATATTATTTCAATGTGTTCTCGTGTTGTTTTCATTATAATAAGTACGTTTACAAAGAGTAGAACTATTCTTTTCAGCTCCTGTTACACCTAAAATATATAATTTTATTCTTTGTTCTGATGGAGTAATTGTATTCCTTTCGCCAATGTTTTACTATTACTCCCCAGACGTGTACTCAAATCACTAGATTAACAAGAGTAAAAATAGTATTTTGAATTTATACTCCAAATGGGTGTATCAGCACAATACTCCTTTAGGGAGACGAAATGCACTATTTCTATTAAGAGTATTATTACTTCAAAAATGGAGTCAGCCATGGGACAAGCGCCATACTCCACAATTGGAGTAAAATGCCCCCTTTTTTTCTATGAGTGTGGCTGATGATATTGAAATTTTAAGAAATCGAATAAAATAAACACTCTTTGTCGTCCTATTTATGGTTTCGGTTTCTTAAAGAACCGGATGATTGGATACATATACCATAAAGTATGTTATTAACCATATACAATTAATACAAATTGTGATTGTATAAATTGGAAATTTAAACACAGGAAGTTGCAATTTGATGAATTTTGAAGTTTGCTCTTTAATACAATGTTTTCATGTTTTGAGCTAAAAATAAACGATACCTTGGCGACTTCAGTTAATACTTTGCTTGAAGAAACTACAAAGGAAACGGGGAGATTATCGTACTGCTTTTGCTATGACAAGAACAGGTTGCTACGGAAACCCAGTGCGAAATATAAAAAAATTTTCACAGTACTGTGAAAATACTCGCACATATTTAGCTTTTTTCGTCTTATCTTCACAGTACTGTAAGGATAAGACGAAAAAAGCTAAATATGTGCGAGGTGAATTTGATTACGTACGCTACTCTACGTGTTGTTTTCAAATTTGTCGTTTTTGATATTTATTTAATTAGAAAGAACCCATATAAAGCTGATTAATGCCAGTTATTTTCTTACACTCAATGAAAATGAAATAAATTTGCCAAAGGCACGGAAAATAAATAAAAAAATTTATTGAAGTGTCAATAAAGTCGTTCGACATGCAGTTGGAATTGATTAAAGCCCAATCCAATCGCATTTTGTGTGTGTACCCTGAGAGGAAGTAGTGTTCGCACAAAATATCATCTGATTTGCATGGAAAGAAAATTGAATGTGTCACGAAAGAAAGAAAAGTTTTTCTGTCTGATTTAAATTTTAACGTAACATTAACATGTGCAGTGTATAATAAGCACTTGAAATGTTTAAATTGTGGTTTAAGAGATTACGGCGAAGGATTATGAGAAACATTTTATGTACTCCTCAATTGAGTGATGCTTGGACTAAATTTTAGTTACAAATGCGTGATTAAACGAGGTGTAAATTTGTTTTTGTCTAATTTGAATGCAGTTATAAAAAATATAAATAATTTGACCCGAATTAATGCGAGATATTTATGGCGAGTTGTTGAATTATTTTTGTTTTTGTGTTGGGTTTTACGAGAGGTCGTTAGTTTGTCACAAAAAACTATTCTTAGAGTATGTAGTAAAACAACATAAAAACTAGTTCTTGAGTAAGGGCAGAGCAAGGCAATGGGTGGATAAGTTTTGCTGTAACATTTGAATCACAAATAAATGTTTATTTGGGGATATTTGTAGGCCTATAATTAGTTTTATCTGTAAATATTTTTATTTTTAATATTTTTCATAACAACTCAATGTAAACATACTTTAACATTGAAATCTGTAATGATGTGCTGGTGCGAGTAATACAAGAGTTTATAATCTCTTATATAATAATAAATAATAAATCTCTTCCTAATGAAAATGTTTTAAAGCAGCAAAAAGTAATCAAAATGCAAGAACGAACTTATTTTTATGCGGGATCCCCCATTCCGCAATTTCTAGTAACTTTTCCTGATAGATATCATTGATATGTATACTTATTCGTTCCGCAAAGTTCCTATTGCTAATCATTGGAAACTATCGAGCTGTATGTTGTCAAGTTTATTTACAGACCAATAAACTATTGATTTTTCAAATACCCAGTACCCGCATGCCGTATGCCACTTGCTCTGTCAACAAAGTAAAAGCTCCAATAAATTGCTCGTTAGGTAATTCAATCATTGCTGTTAATTTTAGATAAAAGTTACAATTGAAATTGATATTTAATAAATTATTTGGACATTTAAATTAATGGCATAAAGGCAACTCAATATCGGACGAAAGTTTCTCGATTAATCATGATTCGAAATATGTAAGTAATTTCTTACTTCTATTGGTAATTAATAGATGGCAATAATCCGATATCATTTCGTGAAAGGAGAGGAAGTAATGATTCTTAATTCTCATCATTGCATGATCTTATTTTCCAAGGGTAAGAAAAGATTTGAAATTCAAACCTAAGGTAAATGAAGTAGAAAAATTCTAAAATATCATTTATAATGTAAATAGATTTAATTTATAATCTTTAATGGTGATTCAGGCTTGCTCGCTCGAATGGATATGTAGAGTTTCTAAAATTTTAATGATTTTAATGATTGCTGCCAGTGTAAAGAAAAGTAGCATGAATAATTGCTTTCTTCTGGATTAAACACGTGTTATTTGTTTTAATTGTTATGGAAAACAGTTTGGAGAAGATGAGGAAAAATTAAAGTGATGCTGCCATTTGGGATTTGCTGTTGTTGGCAAGAGCCTTGATTACTGATGGATTTTCTTCACACTGATTGCAGTGTCCAGTTACACCTCGTTTCTTCCTTATCAATTTTCTCTTCTCAACCGTATCACCCTTTGACTGGGAATTAAGGAAGTCGTTATCATTGCTTGGGCAGGTGACTTGATTTGTGTCTTTGAAATGTTAATATAAAATCGATTAGACTTTAAATTAAGGTTTTTTCTCCACTTTTGCTAATAGTTCCAGTGGCCAAATTAAATCTTGCTTATCTGCATTTGGTTTTGACTTTATTTTTAAGACCAACATGTGGTTTTATAATAAGTGGATGCTTGTTATTACATACCTACATCATAAGACTGTTTTGATTTACTGTTTTATTATTTATGCGTATATACAATACATAATCTAATTATTGTAGTTTCAAATCTCGTACACTCAATGAGGTTGAATCTTGAGCAATATACTTGTTATATACGCTTAAATTGTACTAAATTGATTAATTTGTATGCATAAATTTAGGTTTTTTTCACATTTACAATAGTTTAGAGATATTTTAAAACCAAGCCATTCGAATCTAATTGAGAGCAAACTAAACTTAAACTGTTGAAATTTCAAGCTGGTTTTAATTTTATTGGTTTAAATGAGGGTGAATTATATATTTTAGTCATCTTTACATTAATATTAATATTACATAACCACAGGACATTGATCTTTGTTCTAATTTTGCAATTGGCTGTAGTTTGTCCAACAAAATCTAATGGCAGGTTTGCTTCAGGATATTTATGTAACAAATTTAACATGTTTTTATTACAAATTTATTTTTAAAATCAATTTTAGAGATCAATTTTTTCCCTTTGTATTTATTTCTTTATTTATTTATATGGTTTTTAAAATCAATATACTTCAGCTTCAGGGAGATTTCACATTTGCTATAATACCCTTATTGATCTTGAATGTAGTTCTTTCAATCTATTTGACCGGGTGCTCAATATCTAAAGAAATGAACTTTATTCAACACGACAATTTTCGCGCAATGTATGTGCTGAAGCAAGCAAAAAAATTGCTCATTGAAGTTGGAAAAATTTAATATTCCTACAGGAGAAAAAAATTGATTTTGAATTGTAAAATAGAGGATATGTCTATTTTATGCGTTCAATTGAATTGGGTTTTTTTTCTTCTTTTTTAATGTAAAAAAAAAGGACTCGGTTTTCTTTGAAATACCGTAACGATTCTGCAGTCTTTTAAGTTAATTTTATATTAAACGAAGAATGCTTGTTATTTTTCAATAACCTACACAAACAAACAAATTGGGAAATAAAAAATGATGATCTGAATAATTTATACCTAAAAAATTAATTATGTATAAACAAGTAATGAATAACATAAAATTTATTCCCTAATGCTTTGTTCTCTAAACTTTTGATGGATTCGCAATACGGTTTTGGAATTTAAAATTGCTTCGATTTTGCATTTGGTCATCTCAGCCATTGACTCAGAAAATGCAGAATTTAATTTAATACAACCTAATTGTGGTAGAAAAAATTATTATTATGGAATTCCTTCTTTCTTTACTACGGGTGTATGGGCTGGTTGCCTAGCAGCTGTGTCATAATCAGCAAAGAGAAGAGAAGCTGAGGCCACACATCTGCTTCTATACTTGAGAGGTTTTTGTGAATACATTCCTGGGGTATATAACACTCGAAAACACATAACTTTTTACCTTCTGGCTGCAAAAGAAGGCAATATAACTGATATTAGAACATATCTTCACATCTGTTGATCTGAAATTGATTTTGTTGCATTGTGGTTGCGATATTGCAGTTGCAGTAAAGTTGCCGACACTAAGAAGGTGTTGACTACAGACTGATCTTGTTTTTCGATTTTACTTTTATCTCGATTGGTTCTTGTTTCAAAAGATAAAACGTTCAATTTTTTGTTGTCGATTCCTTTGTGAGGATACAGTTATTATTTTCGGATTATTAAAGTGTAAAAAGTATGAAACTTGCTATTCCCTGGAGTGATGTGACCGATATTGTCGATTTCAGAAAGTTGGCCTAAAGGTGGTTGACAATAACAAATTTTTTTAATAGATGAAATTATTATTTTCTAAAATTTAAAATTTAAATTTCAAAACAAGAAATTTTAATTTTTTTTTTGTACATTTCACATTTTATTTTATAAATTTTAATTTTCGTTTGTTTTTGCTTGTAATTTGGATTAGGTTAACTAGAAGATAAAAAGATGGAATGAGACTCGAGTAAAAGAATGTGACCAAGATGAGTAATGGGAAAGATGGAGGGGTATAGAGAGAAAATAAAAGTAATGAAGGCGTAATGGAAGTTGATCGTGAGCTTTTTATTAATATTAAAGTAAACTCTTCTACGCATTTTAAAGCAAGGTGAGCTCTTTTACCGTGGCCGCGTCAGCATTAATTTAGGCTTGGCTGATACGGATTCATTTACACTAGTCTGTATACGTAATGGCTGTTTAATAATGCGATTACTTTTAGATAATTTCGACCAATTAGCATTTTATTGAATTGTTTAAATTGCATGGGAAAATTGATTGTAAAAGTTAGGGATAACGACAATCTACAGCTTTGGTTTTGCCTTTTGTTTTTAAATTAACTATTGTTTACATTTTTGTTTGTTTTTGATTGGAGTTTGTTTAATCATTATTACGAGGCACTTAAAATAGTATTTAATATTTTTTTAATTGTTGCCTAAATTTATGCGATTTAAGTTGTATGAACTTTCTGCAGCATTTATTTATAATTCTTTTATGTTTTGGGCATTGTTTTCTTTGAAAGCCTTTCTAATGAAGTGTGATGCGACTGCAAATTCGATAAGTAAGAAATAACGTCCTTGGAAAGTAGTTTTAAATCTAAATTAATCCTTTTTATCAAACTGATTAGTTTTTTGTTTGCAATTAAAAAAAACTCGTTTTTTTTTTAAACTCGTTGCCTTTGCGTCTCATTATCTTAAGCATTCAAACTCATAAAGATGCGTCAATGATCTTTTAATTTTCAATCAGACAATACGGTAAATGAAATAACAATTGAATCACTGGTTGAAAACGACAATAAATGAGCACATATTTTACATAAAAACAAACAAAAATTTAAATAAAAAATATTAGATTAAAAATTATTCTTAAGAACTTGTTTTTTAACTTTAAAAGTAGATTATTTGTCATATTTGCTCTTGACCGTTTGGCTAGCGTGAAATAAGGCTCCCGTCGACCACTCAAGTAAAGAATATTCGACTTGACAGAGCCCAGTCAAGTGTTCAGGTTCCTTTTATTTTTGAAAAATAAACTGATTTTATTGGCAACAGCTGCAATTAATTAATTCTGCAATTTGCATTATGTTTGTAATCTGTATAAACAATGAGATTAAGATTTGACAGATCTGATTTGACGGAAAATGGCAGTTTTCCACATTCCAAACAGCGAAATTCATCAGGTGGCCTTTCACTTTAACATCCACAAAACTCACATCCGATATTTTGCGGATGAACTAAGCCGTCAAAAGACATTTACATCAATATATTGGTCAAATTTATGTCACTGGATTTGTTGCGATAACATGAATTGGCTGTACCCGATATTGGAACCATCTGGCGCCATGTAACGTTATCTATCAATGATTCAAGAGGAATTTTAACTTGTTTTATTAATTTTTAAAAATTAATTAAATGTTTGTTTACACAAGAATTAATTAACTGGAAAAGTTTTTATGTAGTGTAGAATTTAATTTAAATTTCAACGTTATTGCTTTGGGTTGTTGTAAATTAATTCTTATGTTTTGACAGTTTTCTTTCTGGGATCTGATTGAGCTTACTAACAAGAGGAGAAACAATTCGCGCGACTGGCAAAGAGTAACATCAAATAAATTTCATAGTCAAGCAAAACTGTTCATGTTACGTATGTTAATTTAAAAAAAACTGCGAACAATTTCTATTTGATGTTAATTTTCTATTTTTAAATTGCTATTTCACCATCTTTAGAGAACTAATTGCCACTTAGAAATCTGGCAGAAACACTCTTTATTGCTTTATTGATTAAAAGTAATGTAATTTTTTATGTTCATTTTTTTAAATAAAAATATAAAACATGACAACAGTAGAAAATATAAACCTGTCAATTCCATACGTGATCGTTAACTTTTTAAAGTTTTTTTTGGATGGTAGGTTTTTTTATTTATTGGCAAAACGTCAAAAATAATATTAAACGGTAGGTTTTTGTTTTTTATCTCTAAAAATAAGTGCAAAAATATAATTACTTACTTTCAATAACCACAGAAATCAATAACTGTATACGTATACAAAAAAGCCATTATTGGATAATTTCATTAAACAAAATTGCTATTAAGAATTCATATCAATTCATCCGAAGTAAAATTGACCACAGAATATCAAAATAACAAATATTTAAAAAAAAATGTTTTGGGCCTAAATTCAAGTCGTAAATGGAATTTAGTGTGTACATAAATTAAACAAACAAACATGCAAACTACTATGATCAACAGGTAAATATAATTTTTGTATTTACCTGTTAAAGTGAGGCAGATGACCAATCCACAAAACACTGCCCCACTCACTCGCAGGAGTAATTGACGCCAAGAAAGAGAATCTTCGACTGACGTTTCATTCCCAAATCCAGATAAGGTGAGTAGTTCATTTGTTTCTTCCGTCTCCATCTGAGAAGTAGCTGTAGCGAAAACTAAAACTCACCAGCCAGCTAGCTTACGTCTGTCATCAGTCATGTGACCTGACTTTTGAATATTGGCTGCTTTTGCATTCACAAATTTTCAACCTACTTTATCTACTTGGCTTCACCGTCAACATCACAACATTTCCCATAAATATAAATAGGACGCGTCAACTTGCACCAACCTCTTCCTCTAGACTTTGCATCAACATTGATAATAAGTTTGCCACCGTACGGCGCTTTTTCACTTAACCGAATTTTTTTGTGCCTTTTTTGAATTTGTTTTCAATTATGATGGCCCTAGTGCCACCACACTAATCGCATCGGCAAAGCTAAAGCGCTTGCCCCATCTTGCTCTAGCCGAGTGCTGAAGCTTGTTGCAGGCGATAGTAGAGCATCCGTTCCAAGAGAGACTGCATCTGTTGTCGTCATAGTAACCTGATTTCACTAGCGCGCTCTGATGGATGTTACATAGAAAAGGGGAATTAAGAACGTAACCTAACGCGACTCTATTTATCTTCTGTATTTGTGTTTGATAAACTTCGAACTTATTATTAGTTTGGAATTGCCCGATTGCAGGGTTGGGTTGGACAAGTGTGCGTGGAAAAAAGTCAACTTTTTTGTATGACACTTATTTAATGAGTCGCGTTTTTATTATTTATTTATTTAATTTTTTTTTTTTTTAATTATGATACGGTATGGATAAAAGTTTTTTTGTGTTATTTTTGTGATAAATGTGATTACTTGGACGTAGACATCAAACGTGCCGGATTAGGTTTCCAGACGCAGGTTGACCTACCTAAAAAAAGAAGAAAAAACGGGAGATAAAATTCTATTTGCGGTTTTATCTGACCTAAAATTTGAAAAGAAAAAAATGATGTTTTTGTATTTTAAATTTGTGTTGACAGATCAGATAAAAGCCAGTGAAAAGTTGACCATGTCTTTATAGAGAATATGATAAGAATAAGAGAGTGATTGATAACTTTATAAAAGGTTGTTTTTACAGTGATACAGTGACGAAAAACGATCGATATATCACCGGAAATTTAAACTAGAAAATAAATCCTATTATAAACAACAGGATCTAGTGTGCGGCATCGACAAAAATTTCTTGTCAGATCATTTTTTTTATTTTATTATTTTTAGTTATTAAATATAACATTTCTAGCATTATTACAACATGACTGCACACACATCTATGGAATTTGTAACATATTGGATGTTGGAAGACCTGTTGAGAAACTGATATAAGCCTTTAAAAATAAATTGGAAATCGTTTGTTCGTTAATAAATAAAGCAAGAGGGGAATACAAGTTACCAATTTGTGTCTACTTGTGATGTTGGACCACACAGTCTTGTCTTCATTACCACGGGATGTTAAGCACACAAGTAAAACAAACACACCAAGACAACCAGTGCAAGTAAATGTAAAACAATTCGAGAAATTTAAATCTATAGTTTGTAAACGTCAGCAACTTATAAATATCCTTGACGTGATATTGATATGGATGTTGTTAGTACATGACACTCGATATTATTATTGAATTGTCATAGAATAATCTGCACACAGGTAAATTGATTTAGCAAAAAAAAACCGTTTTATATTTTTTTTCTTATAAAAGAATAAGAAGCTAAGTTTAATTAGAAATTTAGATTGGAAAAAGTGAATCGATTAATTGATTTCTTTCTTTCTTTCCATGTAGATATAAGTACGCAGTTGTATCTAAATTTAAAAATCTTCAGAGAAAAGCTAAATCTGAACTGAATCTAAATCTGAATTATGTTGATAATTGACGCACTGCTTTGAGTTAAATTTATTTAAAATGAGAAATTGATGGTAGATTTAATGTTAATCTTAAGTGAATATGAATAAAGTCTTTATTGAATAAGAATGCCTACAATCCATTACGGGACTACAAATGAGATTACCATTAGGAGTAATTCAATGGATTATTGCCTTTCACAAAATACATTCCTGACCGCAAATTCGTTTTGACTGCAGTTAAAGTAGACTTTATTTTGGATTATGTTGGGTTGCTTTAAATTCTCTTAATTTAAAAAACTAATGTTGTCTATTTTATTACCGTATGGTAGATTGGATATGGCATATTCAATTAAATATTTTGAATAAATTACAAAGATTTACGTAATATTAATTTTAAAAAATTAATTTTTACCTATCGGCGTTTATTAATTTTCCAAAGTACCGTGTGAATGGCTTCAAATTACTTTCATAATTATGACCGATAGGCTCTAGCCCGTAATGGAATTTATAGATTTTTTGGCACATATAAGAATTTTCGTTTGAGCAATAATTATTTTGAATCTGACAAAGACAATTAATTTAGAATTGTAAGTTATTAAAAACTGTCATTTGTGCTGTGCCAGAAGCCGAAAACCCCAACGGAGCACACCGCAAAAACTGTAATAAACAGAAGATATTGCTTTATACCCAGGTAACATGCGAATGTTGCTGGAATGTTCCGAATGTCACCTGAATGTTGGCAGTAATGTTTACGGTATTTTCGCAACATTTTTGCAATGTTTGCTAATGTGTAAAGAATGTTGACATTTTCCAACGTTGGTATCAAGTTTGATGTCACTTTTACAGCAGTGTTGTGCCAACGTAGGCAACATAGGCAACGTAATCAATAAACATTGAAACAAACATCAATTTTTGACATGTGTCATCATTTCTCAAGTGGAAAAGTAAAAAATGGAGTATTCACTTTAGTTTCCACTTTTCCACTTGAGAAATGATGACGTCATTTTCTAGAAAAGCTTTCAAGTGTTAACAGTAACAGGGCATACGATTTTTGTCAATGTTACTTAAAATGATGCTGCAATGTTGCAGCAACATCCGGGAGCCGTGGCAACGTTATGGCAATGTTGCCAATAAAAACATTAGTGCAACAATGTTAAAAGAAGTGACATTCGAAACAGTGCAGCAACATTGAAAATGTTATTTTCAAACATTGCAGCAATGTTGCAGCAACATCCGGTATTATCTGGGTACATAGGTACTCATTTACGATTTTTTTAACATTGTAGTTAAAAATTTACTGTAACACGCGCGTGTGCTGTTGGTGTGCTATATCCTAGAAGCATTCAGGAACTAAAACTCGTCGTTTTAAGCTCACCAAACGACTATTAAATGGAACCATGTTCTTAAAGTGTCTTCACTTAAGCCATTAAAAGTGCCTAAAACAAAATTTAGACACCTAGATTTGCAGTGTAAAACACAACTTTGAAACCAAGACCACACAAATGGATTGTGGTCTTTGGTGAAACGCTGGAATAGTAGTGCACGCGCGTTTCTTGACTTAAACCTAAACGTTTCCAGTAATGACGATACATTTTAGGAAACGAAACGAGGGAAACGAGTAACACATGAAACTGTTTTAATTTCTGAATGCACCTATTGCAAATCTAGGTGTCTAATTTTGTTTTAGGCACTTTATAATAGCTTAAGTTAAGACAGCTTAAGTTTAAGAACACTGGTTTCATTTAATAGTTGTTTGGGTGAGCCTAAAAATCAAGGTGAATAATTTTGAGTACAAAATTGGCAGTTCATTTCTGTCTAAAACCCATAAATAGAACCCGTGTTAGATTCTTAAAGTGTCTTAACCCTTAGATGGGCAACCTATGACACAATTGTGTTCAGCTCTTTTCTTGAATAGGAAAATTTTTTTGGTTTATCTTATGAAGCTGAAATTTTCTGACTTTGTTCAAATACTAATAAACTTTATATAAAAAAAATTTTGAAGTATTTGCTTTGATATTTATTAAAATAATTGATCAGCAAATTTTAGCCCCTTAAAACTCCAGCAGAAAAAAAAAGCCGGCTTCACTGCATATTGACTAAAGCGCTTCTGTTTAGGGTTACTAGCAGACGATCACATTGAAAAAAGATTGTGAAGCAGGAAAGCCAAGTAAAGATGAAACTCTGTGCGCATGTGCAGTGGCCGTTTTTGGAAAAAACTAGCGCCAACAGCGGCAGTTTTTCAACCAAATGCAACAGCGCTTTAACTACTTGACCCGAAATATGAACATGATTGTGTTTATGGGTTATCCACTAATGTTGTTTTTAAAGCTTACATATCCGAGGGTTAACTTAAGCTATCTAGTTTTACAGTGTACGTCTTCAAAAATCAAAATAAAGACAGAATACCAAATATATTTTTTTATTCCAGAAAACCATTTTTTTATATTGGCTAGAATACCTAAAGCCCTATAGATTGTCGACTGAGCTGCTTACTGTCTCAGCTCATAAGAATTGTCCAAGAGTCTCTCTGACAACTTAACAGATAAAATCCTGCTGAGCTAATAAGGCTTAAGAAAAAGCTGTCTCATTTTGTAATTGGTATGTAATTGTTTACCAATTATCTTTGTCATATGACACCTTCATTAACTGTGATCGTATTGTTTAAACAATTCAATTAATTTAGTCATCATTAGAAGATGCAAAATTAAATTACAATAAAAAAAGTATTTATGCAATAAAGACCCGAAGACTTGGTTAATTTCTTACTATAAATAGCTACATGTGGTAAGAACGTTGAGCAATTACCCGACATGTTCCCTGAGCTTGTATAAAATTTCTTTATGTATGTCTTCGTAAAGTAAGTCCATTTTTCTTAGAAAATCTCGTTGATTTAAAGTCTCTTAAGAGATAGAATGGTTTGGCAAAGCGGAAGTTGATTTCCTCCGAGACATTACACTGCAACTTTCATTTCGTGGAATCTTTAAAAAACTACATTTTACTCTACTGATTTTTTGTCTGGGATTTCACCACTTGTCATGAGAAAGTAAGTCAGTCCTGCACATAAAAAAGAACTTGATTTATTTTAAATTAGCTGACAATTGTCAATTGCAGATTTTGAATGTTTTATTTAGTTAGAGAAACATTTCAGTATTGCGGAAACTATTTTGACTTTTCCATTTTATAGTTTTTGTTTTTAGTTTTTTTTTCTTCTTTCGGTTTACGCTTGTCACTTGTCTTGTTTTCTCGGTTCATTGAAGCGCACTTGTTATCCGTGAGTGGAATTCTCATTAGATCGTCCTTTCAACTGCGAGTCTCTTTAGCAAGCTATACGCTCACGATGTATGCGTACCTACTCAAAATAAACTTACAATTTTTACACAGCAAACATTTGAGCTAAGATTATCCAATTATGGACGGCATTCACGCTGCTTTTAAACAGGCAAATATTTTATCTCATAAAATGTGCGCATTTTATTTCTTTTTTGTGGACGCGTTTATTTTTGTGATGCATTTACCGGTATTTTATTTTGATGCAAAATCGCAGGGAGATAATTATAAACTTCCGCTAGAGGCTAAATGTGTAAGCGGTTATTGATTTTTATTCTTTATTTTTTAAGGTAAACATTCCGAAGAAAACTTTCAATCTTTTTGTTTAGTTTATTAAAACAATATTAATAAATTATTGGATATTTATTGATGGCAGGGTTGACCATAACACCAAAATTCTATTGAGTTCAAAATGCAAATAACAAGCAAAATGTATTTTGAAATACGTGTATTTTGGTCAACCCTGGTTGATGGGCAAATTTTTTCAGTAACAATTACAGCCATATTTCTACGGGATACAAATGTGCTTCCGTCATGATGGATCTGATCCACCAGGACTTCCGTACATTTTGCTAATATGGCGTCAACTGCGTCAAAGAGAAGCATGCTGCTCGTGGATTAAATAATACGTTACGTGAAAAATTGTGAAGCATTATAACTACCGAGTTTTATTTTATTTTATATTTCAAAGAACGTAAGAATTATTATATATTTTATTTATAATTTTGTTAACTTGTAGTTTTTTTTGTAGTTTTGAGATGGCTAGAGCACATGGAAAAGGTAAACGACCAAGGAAAAAAACTAAAAAACTAGCTGACAGAATATCAAGATTGAAAAGTGTACAAAAGCCCGAGAAAACGAATCCGTTTGAATTGCATATTAATCGACAGAAGAATGTAGTAATTGGACAGAAAACTAAACATGATAAAGGATTGCCAGGTGTAGCTAGAGCAAAAGCAATGAAAAAGGTTCTAGTGATTAAATAAATTTATACATTTTGCTAAATATTTATATTTTATTAGCGCAAGGAAACATTATTACAAGAATACAAGAAAAAACACAAAACGAACACCATGATTGACAGAAGGATTGGGGAGAATGACGCGACTATGTCACTCGAAGAAAAAATGTCTGCTAGATTTACTGCAGAAAGACAAGTAAGACAAATGTAGAGTTTTATATCGATTTGTTAACTTTATCAATTTTTGTCGTTACAGATTGCAGAAGAAAAAAAATGAAGCGAGGCAAAAAGATCTTTAATTTAAACGACGAAGAGGATTTAACGCATTACGGACAATCTTTAGCCGAGATAGAGAAATTTGATGATCCAAGAAGTGATGATGATTCGGAAGAAGAAAAACTAGCCGATGATTTTTTGAGGCAGACAAATTTTGGTGGGCTGTTTAAGAAAAAAGATAATGCAGATACAAACGATAATTTACCGAATGAAAAATCTAGGGAAGAGAGAATTGACGAAATGATAGCACTGTCGAAATTGAAAAAAGTATTACGAAATGAATATTTAATTAGTGTTAACAGAATTAAAATAATTTTGCAATTTGCAGTTGGACAGACAAAACGTAAGAGAAGAACTTTTTACGTTGACTGAAAAATTAGATAAGGAATGGAATGACGTGAGAAGTCTTTTAAATGTAAGTTGAAAGATTAAATAACTTAAATAAATTCGGAAAACATTTTATTTTTGTTTTGTTTTGTGTAGATGAAAGAAGCAGCTACTTCTGGTCCCGCTTCATCAACAGAACCAACTTCATACGATATGCTGGTAAAAACGTTGAAATACGAAGCGCGTGGTAAACCGTTGGATCGACTTAAAACTGAAGAAGAACTAGCTGCAGAGCAGAGAAAAAAGTTAGAGAAATTGGAAGCTGATCGGTTAGCTAGAATGTCTGGAAATGATGAAAGTCGTGTCATGTTTAATCACGTTTCAGCGGATGATTTGGACGATAAGTAATGGGACTTCTGTCTGAATTAAGTTCAATGATTAATTTTAATTTCTAATTTCAGTTTTGATTTTGGAAGGAAAAAGACATCTGATAATTTTCTAGTTTATAAAGATGGCAAACTTGTTCAGAGTGAGGACGAATTTGATTTGTTGCCTGAACAGCTAAACAACAACAGTGACGATGAAGAACAGTCAGATCAGGACGGCAATAGCAAAGATGAAGATGAAGATGATGATGATGATGATGATGACGACGACGAAGATAATTACTCTGATGTAGAATCTGATAATAACGAAAAGACTAGTGATGAAAGTGAAGAAAATGAATTGAGTACAGAGAATTTAAGTAAAGAAAAAATACTTAAAAAGCCTCTAGCTAAGTTAAAGCGCAGAAAGATAGATGAAATTCCATATGTGTTAGAAGGTAACTTAACAAACTCAAAACAATGCGTTGAATAAAGGATAATTAAATATATTTTATTTTATAGTTCCCGTGACATTTGAAGAATTTCTTAAATTAGTTGATGGATATTCCAGTTCAGATCAAGCAATTGTAATTGAAAGAATTATTAAATGTAATCATCCGAAACTGAAAGCTGATAATAAGGAAAAACTAGAAGTAAGTTGTAATATCATATTAATAATTTATTTCTTACGTATTTTTTTTGTAGGAGTTTTATAACGTGTTGTTGCAATACGTTGACCATTTAACACGCGATAGCGCTTGTCATTTAGATACATTGGATAAGTTGATTCCGTTTTTGTATGAATTGGCTCATTTGTCGCCATTAAGTGCTGCGAATTGCTTTGTGAAGATGTTAACGGAGAAACGAAACAACTACATTAAAAACAGTGTGCAATATTTAACTGGAATTCAATCTGCGTTTCCAGACTTAGATACGGTAAGAAAAAGTTACATTTAAAATAAAAAAGTTGACATTTAAAATAAAAATTATAAATTTAATAAATTTTTTTCAGTTGGTGATCTTTCAATTGATCTTAATTCTGTTTCCCACTTCGGATTTTCGCCACAAGGTAGTGACACCGGCTCTGCTGTTTATGGGACAAATTCTGTCGGAGGTAAGACACGTTCTTTACAAATTTAACAGTTGATGATTCTTTGAAACGAAATACTAAGTGCACTAAAGATTGAAGGCAGCGTTATTTAACGTAAAGATTTAAATTTTTAAATAAGTATTTGAATAGATAGCAATGTAAATAAACTAAATAAACTAAATAAAAAATGAAAAGTTCCGTGTAATGTCCAAATGTAGTATAAATTTCTATTCTAATTGTGGCTGAAATTACGAGCAGTAAGGCAAATTTCATTAAAATTTCTTTAAAAAAAAGCAAGAACTTAAATTACTTTTTTGCTCAGTTGTTGAAATTGTTGATTGCCATTTCGTTGCCTGCATTAATAGATAAGAATTTTTTTAAATGCATTAGTATCATTATTATTAATTAGTGATCTTATTAATGTAATTTTTTTTTACAGTGCCGACCAAATTCAAGGCAAGAGATTGCTAAGGGACTCTATTTATGTTCAGTGTTTTTTGAAGTAAGTATAGGTTTACATTTTTATTGTGAAAAAGTGAATACAAGACAATTTTTATTAGCAACAAGACTAAAATTAAATTGGATTTTTCTTTCTTATTTTACTAACAAGAAATAATTAAACATAAATAAGTCTTTGAAGTTATATTAATAGAAATTCAGTATGTAGGATTTATTTAGATTTGACTGCTAAATTCTTGAATGTTAAATGAGTTTTAATGAATTAAAATGTATAAATTTGGTATTTTTCTTAGCGAACTCTAGAGAGAAATGAATATTATTATAATTATTTTTCAAAAAATTATTTATGATTTAGTTTTTTTCAAGCTAAATATATACATTTATTTGAGAGCAGTACAAATCATTTGAATAGAAATAGGTGCGAGAAACTTTGCTAAGATTGTATTTTTTGGTGAATGGGTAGAAAAATATTAGAAGAAATGAAAATTCTTAAGCATTGATTTTCTCGCTGGTCTTTTTGCATGCTTTGTGAAAGTTGCAGTGATTTTTACAATAAACTTAATCAGCGTTCGGAAAAAAGGTAATTTTTATTTCTACTTTACAAGTAGTCAATTGGTTATTGGAAAATGAATTGGCAAATTATAAATTCTTGTTACAAAATTAGAAATTTGATTTGATTTTTGTTTGTATTTGTCGTAACCTAACTGAAAACATATTTTATTTTTATTTTCTGATGAAAATTAATAGGTACATGGAGAGACAAATGAATGAACGACCTTGATTATAAACATTTTTCTCTGTTTTCTTTTTTATATTTATTTCTTTTTTTCTTTTCAATTTCTTGTATATTTTGTAAATTATTGCATTCATTGGAAATTTAATTTTGACTTTTTTTTATTTTATTTATTTGCAGTATATATCTCTGTCAAAACGGTTCGTACCGGAAGTTTTAAATTACTTATCAGGGATTTTGTCATTAGCCATAAATTGCAATGAACTCGAAAAGTCATCGTTGGTTATTCCGCCGTTTAAATCCAGCATGAAAGCTACGTTGATGTTGGATTCACCTGAAAAGAGCAAGTGAGCATTTTTTTAATGGGCTGAAATACTATGTATAAATTAACATTTCACAACATCCAGTTATTATTAGTCACTTAGCGTTTTTTGTGTTAACAATTAACATCAAACAAACAATTTGGTTATGTGACTGCCATTTGTGTCGGTAAACAAACAGTTTTTGGTAAAATATGAAGCTTGCACAGCTTACTATTGGTCAATTGGTCTACTCTCTTCTGTTGATACTGGGTGTTCTGTCCAAGAAGAATCAATATGACTGTGGAACTAAGTTCAACCAATCAAGAAACCAGAGCAAACAGGTGGAAAAACTTGACACTTAATGATTTTCTTTTACTGTATTTCTTGAATTACAAGAATGCACTTTCGGATGCTACTGTGCGTGGTGTAGAGAATTTTACTCGGGATGGTATTAGTTGAAAGCTGCAATAAATGTGATATTATAATATTATGATATTACGATAATATGAAATATGATATTTTAAAAATTTGTTTCGTTTAGAAAGTAAAAACCGCATGGTGCAGGTGTGAAAAATGCAAGAATGTTTTTGTGTTTCCCACCACACCGTCTGCCCCCGAACATAACGCCATGTCGTTTTAATGTAGGAAATGAGTAGTATGATTATTTTTTTCATTTTTTTAAACCATTTTTGTTAAAAAAATAAAAAAAATTAATAAAAAAATTTATTTGTTATTTATTCGAATACAACAGCATTTCGAATAATACGCCATGGTATCTTATTTGAACAATACACCATGGCGAAATGCTGTTGTATTCGAATTTTTGATATAATGATTGAAAAATTCAATTTAAAAATTATTTTCGAATATAATGCCATGGCATTATGCTCGGGGGAACACGGTAGTACAGATCACATAAAACGTTTGTTTTGTGTTTACTTTCATCTAGAAATCGTTAATGTCTAAAAAATTACGGAATCTTATAAAACAAGAAAAATTACTTGTCAATTTAAATATGAATTTTTATTAGAAATTTTGTTGAAGCATGATGTGATTGTGGTGGCATATGACTAACTGCATTCAAAAATAGAAATCTTTTGTTCTCCAAATGTGACAGTTGTTATTATTCGAGAAAAACAAGTACTATGAAATGCAAATGAAGAAACATGAAGAACTGTTTGTAGTTAATGCGGTTTTTACAGCGATTCAAGTGCTTTAATTCTTCAAAGGATAAGATGATCCTCTAGATCATAACTTGGAACATGAGAATCGCATCTGTTTCATGCACCATCTTGAATTTCTTTGGCAGCAAATGAATACAATTTGGCCAGAAGCGCAGGTTGCAATGTGGTAGCCATGGTAACCAGAAACAAAATTTTTTCGCGTGGGCGGCTATTCGTTTCTAGCCTTGATTTTTTGATCACAAGTTTCCTTTCTTCAAATTCGCACTGGATTGCGAGTATGTAAATTGATTGCCTGTCATGGTTAATTTGCTTTATTTAAATATCAGCTGATTGGCTGTCTGCATGTAAATTGGAATAGAATTAAACTTGTTTATAGCTTCAAAGCTGATCAAAAAGTTGGTTTAAAAATGAAAAGAAAATGGGTTTATTGTTTTTTCAGTATTTCAGTTTTTGGTAAAAAAATTGGCTAATATTTTATTTACCTGTTTGGTTAGTGATTCGATTTTTGCCAACAGAAAACTGTTTTTAAACTATAAAATTGGTCAAAATATTATTATATTGTTATATTGTTATAGTATTAGTTCATTGTTCTAGTTTTGTTGCAGTTTATAATAGCTTTAACAAATTTATACTTTTTTTTTTGTTTTAGAAACATCGTGTGGCGCTCATTTAAATTACATGAGCTGGCAGACTCGGAAGACTTCACCGACGAATTTCGGTAAGATTACTTTTTAATTTATCAGCTAATGGTTTGTAAGAAATCGAAAAAGATTTTTATCGGGTTTTTTTTTTATAATTTGAAAATTAACCTCGTTATAGCAACTCACCAATAGTTTGCTGAATTGCTTTATTGGGGTTGTCACTATAAGCAAATATTTGTCAGAAAGTGTGTTTCTACTTTGGGGTAGTAATCGTTGCAAGCTTGGAGAGAAACACTTTAAAATGCGTTTTGAAGGGTTTTGAATCGAGTGAAAGATACAACAACTTTAAATTAAATTTGCGTGAAATTTGATTTAACTTTTTGTTGTATCGCATTCTTCGGCAGTCATTTTATTAAATAATTCTTATGATTTTAAATATGATGATGCGGTTTTGTTAATTTTAAAGTTAAAGGGTGTACAACATCACAGTTTTTATTGGTCTATTGGATCAAGCATCGTTTAAAACCCTTAAAAATAATTTTTTGGACATTTTTTGAAAACTATTAAAGAGTTTAAATCCAATGCTGAAGTTGTGAAAACGAGCAGATGACAATATGAAAAATTGAGAAATAAAAGCGAGGCCAAATCGAGAATTTGCGCGATTGTTACCAGTTATGACGTTTTTCCCATTCATTTAACATAGGGAATGCCAACTGTGACGTCAGAAACAGCATCCTGCCAACAATGTTCCTCACCAAGCTCAAATGAGCTGTTTGGGATACAAAAATGATTCTTTTAAAAGGTGTTCCGAGAACTTTAAAAAATAAATAAAAAATCATTGTGCTATTTTAAGGGATGGCAAAAATTATTCCGGTATAATGTTGTAACTTGTAAACTCTTTAAATTCAAATTTAAATTTAATTTGCAAACAATTGCAATCTAATGCTTGAAAAGTTTAGAACTAAAATTGCCATTACAAGATTTGAGCTTCATATTTAATGGAAAAATTTTAAAGAAAATGTCTAATTGTAGGTTATTTTGTTAGTGTGCTGCATTGACTTCGTTTAAGCAGTAAAACTACAGACTTGTGCACTGGTTTGTATAGATAATGAGTTTACAGTGTATAATATAACGCTAAACAAGCATGTCACTGCTTGTTTACTCTATGCGTCGATAACAGTCACCGTAACAAATGTTTGGTATTAACCGGCCTATCTCTCTTAATTGATTTGTTACGCTAGTTTCTGGTAAGATGTGTCGATGTACTAGATTGGTACAACAGATTTTAGTGTTGATAAAAGTGTTTTCATAAATTAATGTCATTGTTTTAAGGCTTATTTTGGTTAAAATTGTTCAATTCAAGCGTCCTGATCTGTTGTCTCAATAGCATGCATCAATGTCAACATCATGCTAGGTTCCCACTTGGCAGAAACTCGGACAGAAAACTTTCTGCTGCAGAAAATTTTGAGAGAAAAGTATGTTTTTCTGTCGTTGGTTCCCACCTGTGGACTGAAAAGTGGGCAAAATAGTGCAGAAAAGTAGAATTTAAAAATGGATGCCAGCTAAGGAAGGCAATTTGTAAACACTGCTGCTTTCTACACTCAAAATTTTCTGCAGCAGAAAATTTTCTGTCGGAATTTCTGCCAAGTGGGAACTAAGCATAAATGGTGGAATTTGAAATAGATTTTGAACACTAATTTCTGCTTATAAAAATTAAAGTATTGTAATTTATGACAAAATTTAACAACAATGTAATTCCACATACAAGTCCACATGGAAATAACAGGTAAAATTGATCAAAATTGACGATCTTACGCTTGGACGGAAATGGGCTTTTGTCTTGGCCGCGGTAATGACACCCAAGTCGGCCACGATATAGACTGATCTCCGTCCCAATACTCAAATAAATTTGACCTATTTTTACGATGGTATCTGAGCACACCCATGACACAGTGAAGGCTAGTTTGCTTGGATGCGAACTGAGCATGCTGAGATGTAAGCTGTGAGCATAATAAAACGCGAGCAAATTGAAAAGTTTCAATTGCTTCATACGTGTCGAAATTTACGCTCTGCATTTGCACGAGAATTTCTTGCTCCTTCATCTAGGTGTAAACTAACCGTAGGCATTTTTATTATGCATGATTTCTTTATTTCTTTAAAAGTTAAAATAAAAACGTGACAAGAAATATTTATCCAACTATTCTGGGTTGAGTTGCCTCTTTATCTGACCCTGTAAATCAACATGAATGTCTTGCCGGTGGATAAATGCCCTAACAAACGCTCTGTAAGCCTTACCGGATGCTACTAATGCAATTGAGAGTGCTCGGCTTGGATTTACAAGCAGAAATAAGTAACTACCTGGTGTCGGCGGATGGCATCGAGCCATATACTGTTGTTACCTGCCACTGACAGAAGCATTTTAGTTAAACTGCAGGGAAGCTTAAAGTATCCTCAAGGTGGAAATAAAGAGAAAGAATTTTTTTGAGTATAAATCAAATTTTTAGTAAAAATTAAAATTTTAACGATTTTTTGGTTTTTTTTTAACTTATTGCAAATTATATTTGTAATTGTAATTTCATGGTCAATGCGGCTTGAATGAGTTTCTCACCGGAGGCTACTTGTCTAGAGCAATGTCATAAATACGAGCATTTAAAGCTTAAATACGAGTTATGTAATGAAAGCATGACGTAATCGTTTTTAACTGCAGAATTTGACTACCAAAAGAGGAAATGCTATTTGAAATTACTCTACTTTGCAAATTAAGTTTGATTTGTGAATTGGACTTTTTTGTTTGATTTTTAGATAAAAAAGAAGATTCAATTATTAGAATGAAAAAAAGATTAAGAAAAAAAAAAGATTAAATAAGTTAGCGAAAAAGAGAAAAAAAATAGAATTTGTTTAAAATTTTTATTGGAAGCTTTAAATATTTAAACCGAGATTGAAAATTTGTGTTTACGGTAGTTTTGCACCGGTGGGGAAATCATTTGCAATTTATTTTTTTTTTTTGCATCTTACATTTTGCATATACGTAGTCTGAACAGATACGTTGTTTTCCAATCACATGTGGCTGGTAGTGGAGGGCAGGGATGCCGTTGCATATCTGCGTGGGGGTACGGTGCAATCATCACATTTATAGTAGAAACCATAGAGATTTTTTTCTAGTTTTTTTTCGGCACAGCATGAGGTCTGTTTACGCAAGATTGTGTCGCATTGAAAAGTTGGAAAAAAATCAGATCGTTTTTGGAAGGCGGTGTCCTCACATCCCTGTTTGCCAAATGGTGAAGGGGATCTGATTTAAGGACATGTCTTCAATCTTAATTTTTTTAAATTATAAAGTTAGATTATATTTACTGATTCAATTAATTTCTAAATTTCCAAGTGATTTAAATTTTTTAAAACGTAACAAAGTCTTGAAATGTCAAAAAAAGAGCATTTTGCATAATTTAATTACAATTTTCTTTTCTATTTATCTTTATTCAAACATTTATTTCGGCATTTTTTGTGTGTGGTCGTATCAGCTCTTGTTTGTTGGTTTTACCTCTGACTTGAAAGTAAATCTGCAAAAAGTGCTGTTGAGTGTATTACATCAAAAGCCGACTTAAAACTTTGTTTTCATTCTTGAATATGAAATGAAGGGTTGTTGCCATGGCTACACACATTAATGGCTTATCTTAGAAGCGTAACAACATTTGAATCATTCATGAGGTGTGGTGGCTATGAAAAGGGCAGAGAATTGTATGAATTCAAATTAATGCTCGAGGTAAAGAAATTTTTTAAAAAATGTACATAAAATGACGTAGAAAAAAATATTGTTTGGATTTGTTTTAATCATTTTAATTTTTTTTAATAAAAATTAACTAAGTTATGCGATTAAGAATGTCATTGTCGATTGTGTAAGGTACTGTAATTTAATAAGGATTTATTGACAAGAGTTGAGTGTAAACATCATTTCACGTGGGGAAAAATCAAATTAGAAATGGAAAAGTTCTGTGATGATGATGATGATGATGATGATCACATTAGAATAAGCTTGCCATATGTGATTATTACATCGAGTTATGAGTTGAATGATCTAATTTGCGATTCATGGCAGTTGTGCAATGAAATCTGAACAATATTTGATTAAAGTTTTATTATTTGTATTAATCCTTTATTTTATTTTTTATTTTTTATTTTTTATAGAGTGAATGCAGTTTGGATGTGCTGCGAATTATTGGTGAAATTTGCAGAACTATACCAAGAATTACCGTCTTTTCCGCAATTGTTCAGACCTATAGAAGTTTGGATGAAAAAATTGCCGTTGACACATTATCCACGCGAAGTCAGGGTAATTTAATTATAAATTCAAATTATGATGGAAAATAGGCGAGTTTCAATCTGCTTTTCTGTCGCATCTGACTTTATTTTTCGCAAACTGAGTAAAAGTGAAGGTAAAATTGTCACTTTACATTCCAATGTCTGCGGCATTGTTTGATCCGATTTAAAAAGTTTGAAATTAGATGAAAACATTTCGTGTAGTTAGTCATGCAATCACAAGGAAAATCGCGTGATGAGCAGATGGCTATCTTCTTTAATTTGTCAGGGATGAAAACAAAAAGCTTGTCTTTTAACCCTCAATCTCTTGTTCTTTTGCTGATGTCAGCTTTTTGTGTTTGTTGGTTGCTAGGATACGATCGAGTCTCTGGATGTTATGTTGCGGACACGGCATCTTTTGACACCGTTGATGCGCGCTAGGAAGAGGCCACAGTCCATTAAATTCTTTGAACCTAAAATAGAAGCTGAGTAAGTTGCAACTGCATTTAATTTAATATTTTATGAGTTCTTATAATGTGCGAGTTTTTATGGGTAAACAGATAATATTCTCAAAAGAGAGAAAAAAAATAAGTAAAGGAAGCGTAGCAAATTTACCTGTCTGAATGCAGCTGCAAATCCCACAACTGATTAAAGAGTTGTTTATTGCATTTCTTGTATGAAATTTACTTTATTCATACATGAATTTTAGAAACCATTTCCATATATTTTTTTTACATATTTAATATGTACAAAAAAATTTACTTATTTTTTTATTAAAAATTACAGTAATAAAGAAATCAATTGTTTTTAATAATGCTGAATGAAATGTCAGCTCTTTTGCCTGGTAAAAAGGTTGAATGAATTACTTATTAAAGATTAACTTATTTCGTTGCGTTTATAAATTTTCAAGGCGAATAAATGTCAAATTAAATGTCAAATTACAACATTTTTTTTGTTTATTAGATTTACCGGGCACAAATCAAAGAAGAAGATATCTACTAAATCTGGTGAAAGTGAGAGACTTAAACATATAGTAAAAAGAGAAACTAAAGGTGCACTTCGTGAATTACGAAGAGACAACCAGTTCCTCGCCCAACATCAACTCCAAGAACAGATAGACAGGTACCTTATTTTTTTTTTTCTATGAATTTTAAGTGCGTACATTGATCCTTTTCAATTAGTGACTTCGACTTGCAAATCACAAATTACTTACTAGATTGAATTTCTTGCAAGCAGGGGCGATGATATAGAGCCAGGTTTTATACACCCTCTTCTCGTCCTAATTTTCACCGAGATGAGGACGCTGAAAGAGTCTTATTGAAATAAGTTTCGCAAGTGTCAGAACTTTAGAAAGCTGAACGTCAGCTTGTCACATTTTATTTATGAACTTGTTTTTCTATTTTTAATTTTTCTATTTTTTATAATTTTTATTTTTATAAACAACATATATTTATAGAATTTTATGTTGGCATGTCACGCCGGTTATCATTTCATCCTTAGGTTTTCAGTTAGAATTAGATATATAGATACAAAGAGAGGCAACTGGATTTACTCGCTACTATCATGGGATCAAAGGGCTCTAGTGCCAAAACTCTTTACAATTGAAGTGGATTTGGTGTCGTCCACTGCTTTGAGTGGACATGTTATGAAAGCGTGTCATGAAAGGCGTAAAATCTACATTTTACAAACCTTGATAAACACTGTCCCGTTATGTCATGATAAATTATTTAGCCACGTATCGTTTAGCGTGACTGACGACCTAATAGTTGGTTGTTAGATGGGCGAGGCTGAAAGTAATACCGCTAACGCACAAATCCGCGACTAAATAAAGCAAACATTACTTAATTTGCTAACTGATTTGAGCTGCTCGACAACAAAATGTTTTTCAGAAATGAAATGAAATGGAAAATTATCTAGTTTCTTTGGGAAACGGAAGGGGGCGCGTGGAGAAAAGAATGTTTTGAGGCATGAATCTTGAGTTGCTGATTGGCTAGTTTGGCACTCAGTCGCGGGTTTAAACCTGATTGAAGTTGGCGGATGTTTTTTAGGGAATTAAAATTCTTTTCTTAAAGGCAACGGGAGTCGTAAATCTCATTAAAGTGGGATTTGCGCATTGTAATTTGAGTCAAGGAGTCTTAAAGACAGTAGGCCGTCAAACAATGCTATTTAGAATTATTACGGTAATTAAAAAGGCCAAAAAAAAGTCAGTTATTATCAGTGAAAAGCGGATTATCAGTTTTTTCAGCGGTTATGGCAATTGCGGTTGGAAAATACTCAATGCCAACATTTTTAAAATTTAGCACAGCTTGAACGTTCTAGTGCGAATCTGCTTTTATCATGAGGTGTGAAAGCCTGGAAAATCCAATCATAAATCTATAAACGCTTGAGGTAATCGGAGTAATGCTTTTGGCAGTAATTAGGTTTTGAATAAATGCGAGTTTGTATCAGTTTAAATTCTTACGAATGAATATTATAATAAGTAGAGCATTAGATAACTGCTGTGTTAATATCTTGAAATGCTGGAGTTTAAATTTGTAGTTAGGAAGAAAGCGGGTGTCGAGAGGCTTTGTCAGACGCGTGAATTTGTCTCGATAGACCTAGGAACCACGAGATAGCTGCGCTTTAAGGTGTTGAGTTTGTTTTGTGTTTTTTGGAAACAATTGTAGGTAGCGTCTGTTAACAGTTAACTGGTTAGTTGCGATAAGACAATTTGAGGCTCAAAGCTGAATAACTTAAGTGAATTTTATTTCAATATTTTGTTATTATTGTTGACTATTTTGAATGCTGATTGAATTTGAATAATTTTCTGCATCAGTTACTTGATGATGTTGACAATCTGTAATACCCGAGATTTACAGAGCTTGTCTACACCTGTGTAGTTCCCACAATACCGTTATCTACCTGGTAACAGGCTATTTAAATCCATTTGGCTTTGGCGTGTTAGCAGCGTTATAATTCCATTAGAATTCATTGCGTCGCTTTCCAAAAAGGAATAAAATATTGGAATTATAAACAAGCTATAGTTTGTATTGGTTTTTTTTTAATACTCAATTTAATCACAGGATTATAGTATTCAAGTAGAGAGAGGTTTACACGAATAATATTAATTTTAGAAGGCGCAGGGTATTGTAAATATTATTGATTTTTTATGGGGATAAACAAGTTTAACGTTCGGTTTTTCTAGTAAGCTTAGATAGTTTTGATCTCTTGAGATTTCTCTAGAAATTAATAACTTTGAAATATTTCTTTAGGCGGAAATCGCAATTAAACTGAGTGCGAGGAGTAACTTTAATCAAAATGATTGTTTTGTTTTCGAATTTTTTTTTATTCTTGGATATAAAATGCTTAAAAATGCATGAATTTCTGTCAACCAAAAGTTTGGCGAAATACTTGCATCTCGTTTGTTTATGCAATTGATCCGAAAGTCAATTCTGCACAGATGTAGAGATCAACTTGCATCTGTGCAGTCTTCGGAGAAAGCTGAAAGAAGCTTAGTACATTATACCGTATCGCATCGATTTAATGTTGCTGCCGCAATTATTTTATGGCAATTTTGATGTGGAATTCATTTAATTACTAATCAAAGGCAGCTATAATTTGTAGAGTTTACGACATCACATTTTTTATTGGTTCATTGGATCAAGCATCATTTAAAACACTTAAATAATTTTTCAAAGATTTTTTTGGAAAATATTAAAACCCAATGTTGAAGTTGTGAAAACGAGCGGACGGCAAGCTGAAAAAGTGAGAGATAAAAGCGAGACCAAATCGAGAATTTGAGCGATTGTTATCAGTTGTGATGTATACCCCATTCATTTAACATGGGGAATACCAACTGTAACGTCAAAAACAGCGCTCTGCCAGCAGCGACCAACAATGTCCCTCGGCAAGCTCAAATAAGCTGTTCGGGATACAAAATAATTTTTTTAAAGGTTTTCTGAAACTTTAAAAAAATTAATAAAAAAACATTTAGACTGTGTTAAGGAATGGCGAAAATTTTTTAGCTATAAAATATCTGATATCGTAAACCCTCTAAGGGCATCCTTGAATTAAGCGATACAGTAGCGTTAAAACATATTTTTGCTTGAACTTTTATTAGTTTTTAATATAATTTCACAAAATATAGATTCAAATGAGGCACATGAGAAATAAGTTATTCTACTTTAAGAATTCAATTACATTATTTGAACATATATTCGTTGGCCTGGAGCTCGTCTCTGATGGTTCAAGCATAGATTGATCTTGGTATGTGGGCTGCAATTGGGGTTTGGATCAATTACATGCAATTTTTTTGAAGAAAAACAGGCAAAAATGCATCAATTTTTTTTACCCATAATTTTTTTTGAATACGCAATTACTATACAGTTTTTTAAATACAATTTAAAGCAGTCCTCAAATATTTCTAAATTTACCGTATTTCCAGCTTATGTTTTAAATATTAATTCAGTAAGTTTTAAATTCTTAATAGCATTTAAATTAGCCGAGTTAATGATACAAAAAATCAGTTTTTTTAAAAAGTTAAATTGGGGGATTTGCATGCAATTCGTACGCGGCTTTCACTTTAATAGCTCGCAAAGGAAGAGAAATGATGAATATTATATTATTTACATTTACTTAAAGGTTTTAATATTTGATGTTTGACGAAAGAATCTGAAGGGAGAAGAAAATAGCATAAATTAATAAACTGCAAATATGAAACTTTTGATGACAAAACGACCCCATTTTTGAATAGATCGTGCCTAATATGAGCTAAGACGTGGAGAACTAATTAAGACTTTTATCGGGCTACCATCTTTTTTTATTTTTTTTTAATTAAGCAAAATGGATAAATCTTTTCCCCCCTCTTAAACCGTACATTAAATTAAGATACAAAGTAAATTCTAATTAACATGATAGGGTAAAAAACACATTACTGTAAGCTTTACTGTACCACAAAATTGATGGCGGCTATTTTGGTGACAAAAATTAATTTTGCCTAGAAAAGTGTTGCAACCTTTTAATGACCTCCTGTCGTGGAACGAAGTGTGTGTTCAAGTAAATGCTAATTAGTACTCCTTCGGGCAACTGCTAATCACCATTTTGATCCCTCTCTGTGATGCCGACAAAGGTGCGGCTTTAATCGGTTACGAATAAGGTGAGTCTAATGAGTGACAAGTTAGAAGGGAGATTAAGTCCCGTGTCAATTCTCGCTTCTTCCGCTGCCGAGGTTGAAGCTGTCAGCGTGAAATAAGCTTTGATGGACGGGCGAGTGAAAATGTTAGACAAACACGCCTAGAATGATTATAAACTGATAGTGAATATTGAGGCCACGTCGGCCGGTGCACACTTGAAAATTTTTTCACGTTCTGTTAGACCGAAGAATTTCTAGGTTTGATTTGAGGTTATGAATGGAAGATAAATTTTGCGGTTTGTAGCTTTTTTAACTAGGTGCATTCGTTAATGCGGTTTTAAGTGGTGTTTATCTAGGTTTGGTTCTATTCTAAAGCTCGTTTATTTTATTATTGTTCCAACAGTTTAATTAATTTAAGCTTTACTTTATTTTTTTAAAATGGTTTTAACAGTTGCTATAAATAAATTAAAATATTCTTCAATTTTGTTTCTTCTGGTGGTAATTAAAATAACAAATGTAAATGAAATGGATAAAATTGTTTGTTTTTGGTTAGGCTGTTTTGGTATTAAAATATCTTTCTAGTGCCTATTTGTTTGAAAGTTTTGTACTTAATAATGGGAGCTACTTATACTCGGCTTCAAAACTCGACAATTGTTTTGATTGCTGTCAAGTGGTTGAGATTTACTTAGTTTAAAACACTGAAGGTGCATTTGTTTGTTTAATCAATCAACCTAAGTGTGGTGTGATGTGATAAAGCTTAAATGAAAAAGGGAGGAGAGGGAGGGTTTGAAGTGGCAAGTACAAAGCGGATTGTGCATATCGTTTTCAAACTAATTGAATACTTTATTTTATTTTTTTATATTTTTTTTTATAGGGATGCGGATAGGAAACGCAAAGTTAAAGAACTGTACAGTGTTTTAAGTAATCAAGAAGGTGATTATAAAAGTTTAATGAAGAAAAAGAGAAAAGAATAGACGATAAGAAGGTAAGCGATTTTTATTTTGTTATAGTAAATTTAATATCGTAGTGGTACACTCTAAAAAATAGAAATATATCCTAAACTGGTTTAAGGACAAATTTCTGAATTCTGTCTTATAATTTTAAGTCTATTTATAACGAGGGGGTCCGAAATTCACTAGAATTTTTCTCTCTCTCTCTTCTGAATCTCCTGATCCCGAGTCTTATACCCTGTTCACACTTGAACACTTTTCTAGAAAATGACGTCATCATTTCTCAAGTGGAAAAGTGGAAACTGGAGTGAATACTCCATTTTTTACTTTTTCACTTGAGAAATGATGACGTCATTTTCTAGAAAAGTGTTCAAGTGTGAACTAGGCAATAGTTGAATCTATAAGAATCCTTTGAATCCATCCGATTCTCAGTCTATCCGAATTCTTTGATTTTATCCGAATTTTCGTAATTGTGTACAATGAATGTAGCCTACAATACGAGTTTTACTTTTAAATAATTTGTGTTTTTTGAGTGTAGTGTAGTTTTGTGTGTGTTTTTTTTTATATCAATCAATATACTAATATATGTATTCTTTTCAAACTCTTTCAGTCCATCATTTCTTCACTAAATATCTCTATCCAAACTATTTTTCTTACGCATTAAAATTCTAGTTTTAAGAAATTATTCTAATAAAACATCGAATGAAAAATGAACTAAAGTGACATTGAAATTAATAATTTAATATGTTTATCTGACTTCTATTCTTGAAATTAGAAAAGAAAAAGTTTTTATACAACGGGAGACAAAAGAATTAAAAGCAATTTTAACTTTTTTAATCAATTTTTTTGTGTGTGTGTGTGCTTTGGTTGGAACAAAAATGAAAACGATCTTTGATTCATTGGCTCGATTAATTCCGAAGAAAGAAAATTGTAACGAACGAGATTGGGAAAAAGGAGTCAAGTAGAATACATTTAGAAAGCAAAGTAAAAAAAGTTTGAAGGCTAAAGCGAAGTTCATTGAAGCAAGTTAACGTCAACATCGACTCGACATTTAAATAATGTAAGTACTGTAGTTCTCTTCTCGCCTTCTCATATATATACACAACTAATGAAGTTGAAAACGGAGAAAAATTTTTGGATGCTGATCTTGTAAACATAACCATCCATCAACGATTTGCATACTCACACTTTTTTTTTCGTTTTGGCTTTTTTTTGCTGATGGAGATGCAAAATAAGGAGAAAAAATCAATTGGTACGAAGTTGGCAGTTTCTGTTTTGGTGATGCTTTGATTTGTCTGATTGGAATTTCATTAAGTGTGTACTGTTAAATGCGATAAGAATTTTAATTGAGTGAGAGATTGAACATCTGTGGTCAGATTTCCGTACCGAATTTTAATGGGAAATTAGTTCGTAAACAGCGGTTTAAATGCAACAGATGACAGCGCCAGCTAGTGGATAATTGAGCAATATTTACCTTGAACACAATTTTTGACAAGGAATTGAAACTATTTTGCCTTTTTCAGTACGATATGTATGAAATATATATATATATATATATATATATATATATATATATATATTAATAACGTGGTTGATGACTGATGAGTCAATTTCACAATTGACACAACAGATTGGCGGATATAACTTTCAATTCCTTGATCATTGTTTGCTGTGAGAGTGATTGTTCGTTTATTTTAAATGCTTTTGTGAAAATAAAATAAGGAAAACCTGTTAGAAATGAAACCAATCAGTCAAAATTTGAATGGTATGAAGACCAAAGTGTCACATAAAATTGATTAAAAAAGGAAACAAATACTAAATGCTAAACAAGTAAAGAGGAAAACGCAATAAATGGTTGAAAGAAATAAGAAAAACCATCATTATTTCATGAAGCAATAGTTATACAAAATGAAAACTCATAAATCATGTGCAGGTGCAACACTAATACAGTGAAGTTATTTCAAACTAGACTGTCGTGGTTGAATTCATTTAATTTTTTGAACGTTTGCTATGACAATAACAAGTGGAGTTGGCACTATAGCGCTAAAACGTAGCTCTGCTTTCTACTTTGGGACTGTTCCTTCACGATGGAATGCCATGACAACATACGTTTTAAAACGGTCTCGACGGTCTAGTGTGAATCCCACCTTCAGGAAATGAAGCTATTTCCAAAGGAAAAGAAAATAATAACAGGAATAAAAGCGAAATTTTAATATTAGATTTGTTAGATTATTTTCCTTCTCGAAAATATGTTTCGGATAAAAAAAAATAGACAAATCGATAACAACACAATTTTTTGTTAAATTTACATTTTAAACAAATAGAGATTTTGTTTTGAACTAAGTTTTTAAAGGTAAAGGTCGAATGGGTAGTTCTGCGGTTGCTAAATTAGAAGTGCAAAAATATTACTGTTGAATGTGCATATAATTTCATCGTATTGCAATTTGGGAAGCTGTATGATATGTGAGGGGGACTGGCCCTGCTACGCCATATCTGCTGTGAGCTTAATTACAACCCGCGCAACACTTAATTAAATTCCTGCTTCTAATGGGCCAGTGAGAACAACAGCAAATCAATTAAAAGCACGCAACTCTTTTATTGACATCCCATACTCTTATCCGCACTCTTAAGTTTTTAATACCTCACACACTCACTTCTCAACTTTATACCCCCAGAGAAGACTTGGAAGAAGTGCTGTAATGAATCAACAGGAAGACTGCAAACGAGTAGTAATGCAATAACAATTATGAAAAGGTTGAAAATAAAAATGTCATGCTTCAATTATTTTTTATTCTAGTTTTTTTTTTTTCTTTCACAAACTTGTAAATAACAACTTTTTGGGAATTTTGTTTTTTAATTATAAAATCGTTGCTTCTGTTAGACATTTATTTATGTGTGGTTAGAAGTTAAGTTTATGGATGCTTTTGTGTTGTTTTTTTTTTTGCTGTTTTTATTTTCTTCTTCTAATTTCATTGTTTAAGGAAACATAGAGGAAAATGGACGACCATTTGGAAACAACAATTTATTTTGATGATGATAGAACATGAAAGAAAGCGAGCGATATTCATAAATGACTAGCTGCCACGGATGGTGCAGTGTTTGCTTTAATTAAAAGAATATTTAAATTACAATTCACTCAAGTTATGAGTATATAAAGCTTGCACGTCTAATAAAAATGTTTGTTTACATGCTAGGGTGCGTAAAGAATGCAAACGATTGAACGTTATCGGCAAAGATAAAATTGTTGGTAATTGGAGTAGCACAGGTTTAACTGGAAATTTTACTACAAATTACAAAACATGTTCTATAGACTTTTATGTTAGTTAAAATTTGAATATTTAAATTTTTTTTCTTGCTTGTCAAATAGAATTCACACAGAAATTTTATTAAAATTTTAAAACTTATTGATTTTATTCTAAAGTAGGGGAAATGCTTTCTGCTTTCTATAAAAAGTCATTAGAATAGAATTAGTATTTGCCGGAGGTATAAAGAAGAATGCTTACAAGCATTAAAAAAATGTGTGCAGGGTGTTTACTTTAAAGTGTACTAGTAAAATAACTTTTTATTGACTAAAGATATCAAATGGTAGGAAGTTGGGTAGGGAAATCTAAATCTGGTCCCAAATTTGACCTTCAAGGTGATATTCAAGATCATTTATCTTGAAACTTCTAAATGGTAATAGATAAAGAAAAAATGTCAATTAGAAAGTTGTAGAGGATAGTCTAATTGGTCTGAAAACATTCTTTAATTAAAATATTTTTCTATGAACGTTAGGGGAAAAATTGAAAAACTAATCTGAACAAATGCAGGTAGAAAACATGCAGAAAAGTCAATGTAAAAAAAAATTGGTTTACTCTAAAATAACATTCTTTTGCCTCAAACTATCACAAAAAAGAAGATATTTGGAGCCAATCAGTATTTTTTTCACATTGTCATAAAAACATCTTTTCTGTATGTTTTTTGTCTGCATTTGTGCAGATGGGTCTTGCAGTTTTTTTCATAATTTTTATAGGGAAATGTTTTCATTAAAGTACTAATTAGATTATGCTCTATAACTTTCTTTTATAACTTGTCATTTTTCTGTATCTATTACCGTTTAGAAGTTACAAGATGAATGACCTTGAATATGACCTTGAAGAACAAATTTGAGATCAGGTTTGGATTGTTCCTACCCAACTTCCTCTGTACTCCCATTAGCAGATTGGTAAAGTCAATAAAGTGTTATTTTACTGGCTTCTTTTACTAAAGAAGAAAAATCAAGTAGTAAAGAGATAAAAATGAAAAAAATAAAAATAAATAATAAAAAAAAATAAAAATTAAAAAAAATAATTTTTTATTTATTAATTTTTTTAAAAACATTTTGCGTTTATTGCATCATCTGGTAAAAATTCAAAAATCGCTAAGCGATTTTCAGAGCAAAGCTAAAATAGACAGAAGCGCGCGAGAAAAAGAATCGTGCCAACAATCGCGTGCCTTTGCAAGTCTAGCTTGCATAAAAATGAACAAGCGTGCGATTTTTGTCGTGAGTTGTGCGATTGTTAAACAATGAGCTCGAGAAATGTCATTTCTCACAAATGAAAATGCACCTTAAGAGTGTTGTGTTGTTACTGTCCTTTTTAAAGCTTAGTTGTATTAGACAGGTAAGAAGGTCAAATGACCAATAAAAAATAATAATACAGCCAGGTGTTGGACATTTAAGGTTTCACTCGGAAATTTATTCAGAAAATTATGATTGTCTGTGAGCATCTGCTTTTATTGCACATCACTGAGATATATTTTGCTTATCTTATAGAAAGCTAGCAATTCAAACAGTAATAACTTTTTATCTTTAATGGATTGTACAGTAATAAAAAGCAAAAATTTAATAAAAAAACACTAGTGAAAGCAGAAATATTAAAAACAGTAAATGACACCAATCAAACGGAAGCCGACAGGGACAAAGTATTCATCCTAAATTGGCGAATTCTTGGCGTTTTTATTAATTTTCAAACTCTGATTTTGAAGCGTTTATCAAATTTTAAGAGAATGAGTAACGTCACTTATACTGAGACAATTTAACAATTAAACTTAAGTTAGGTACATTTAAGAAGTCGTTTAAAGTTTTTAAACGAGTGTTTTATGTAAAACAAGCGATTTTGAACTCATTTGCACACATTTTAATGACTTTTTGATTGCACTGCCTGTAAATTTAGTTTCAATTTTATGCATTACCATAAACCTGTTTAATCTAAATTACAGAGCACAATGTTCAATTAGTAACTTCCAATGAATTTAGTGGATACTAAATTTTGCAGCTATTGATTTTTTTCTATAGAAAAAATAATAATGTGTAAAATTTTTTTAGTGTCTACTTTCTTTATTTTGAAATTTTTTTGTTTATTGCAGTCCATTGAGGATAGACAGTTATCACAGTTTGAATTGCTAGCTTTTTGCAAGAATAGCAGAATGGATTTTTAAATCGTTCAATTTATTCTGCCATATCAAATGGGTAAACTATTGAAATTTCTAAATTTTTGGTGTTTTCTTGGTAATGTATTTTTTAATAGAACCTATGTATGATAAAAGCAATCATTGCTGACTTGCAATAACTGCAATTGACTTGTCTATATTAGCTGTGTGTTCGGTTCATTTAGCAAATGGCAAATTGCTCATTTCTTACGAGTCTCTTGTTAGTGTTTTGCTATGGCATTTGAGTTTGGCCGAAAATAGGAAAATAATTCTCGATCCAAACACCGAAATCAATATTTGAAATTGCCAAACAATTTGATATTAGACTTCAGAAAAAAAGTAGATGATAAAAAATGTTTTAAAATACATATTGCATTCATTCTTATTTTATTTGTTTTAATTTCGCAATCGAATTACCTTGGAAATCACTTGCCAGTTTTAATTTTTTTGTTGGAAACTTATTTTCTATGAGCTTGTAAAAGATTGTAATTTTATATTCAAATCACATTTCCGCATCTCGCATGAAGTTCTGCTCTCTTGGACGGTAATATGAAAATTTTTCTTGCGGGAGAAACGTGTATTTAATTCAAAATTTTTTCAATTATTACTTCTTTAAAAAAAAATCAGAAAGTCTAGTTATTTTCTTTGCTATTCTTATCTTTTAAATGCTTAACTTCACGACAAATTCACACTTTTCATTCACTGTGGCTTTATTACTCCAAACGAAGCTTGTTTTCTTTCTTTTTTTTTCTAATCGCACCTAAAAAAAAATACAGTCCAGAAAAAGAAGAAAAAAGGAAAAAGAAGAAGAAGAAAAAAAATTACATTTCTTATCTCTTCGAAAATCCATTATTTTATTTTTTGTTCCTTACAATAGGAAAAGAAGATTTGAGCAATAAGACGGCGTGAAACCGCAGGAATTGTAAGGATTAAATGTTTTCTAGATCCAAGTTTATGAGTATTGGAGTTGTATTTAGACGATAATATTTAACGACTTCTATTCTCATCTTGTTTTAATGGCATAGTGAATTGGTCATGAAATTTGTGCTTGTGAAGAGTCTGCATGAACCAATAGCCATTAAAAAACCTTACTATATAAGAGACATTCAATTTTTATAAATTTATCACTAGAAAATGGTCAACAACAACAACAACAACAACAACAACAACAAAATAAAATTGCATCAGATGGTCCGAGATTTGTGAATAAAAATTCAGATCATTCCAGAAATTCTTTTTTTTTTATATTTTTTTTATCACATCATAATATTCAATTTGGGCGTTCCTGCCTTTTTTCCCTTTTCTGCCTGGGCTTTGGAAAGGAATATCTCTTCAGTGTTTTTGATGGTTCCCTTGTGGGTATTGTGAAGTTAAAAAGGTTGGCGATGGACAGGTTGGAATGATTGGAAATAAGCCAGAGGGGGGATCCTTGGAGACAGTTTTGCTGTATTATGTGAGTCCTCTCTTCTCGTCAATACTATCTCTAGGGAGTAAAACAGGCCAATGTCAAAACATGGCTTTGGTTTAGGAAATGGACAATTGATTAATGTTTGTTGGGAAATAAAAGTTTCTAAGTACTTTGAACTTCATGTCAATATATTTTGACAATAAGCTTACCGAAAGCTTGTTTTTATCAATCCTTATATTGTAATGTGGATATGCAGTCGTAATTGACTTCATCGATTAGAAATCGTGTGAGTTATTGGTAGTTAGCAATTGAAGCGTGAAGTGAGAAAAGTAATTTGGTTGATGTTAATGATTAACAGTTTGTTTTAATTGATGTGTGAGAAAATAAATCCTGATTAGATTACTCGGTTTGATTGGGTTTTTAATTTTCTTCAGATATCAAACGTGGAACGTGGAAACTGGAAAACGCTGATAAAAGTAATAAAGTGCAGATGATAAATTGAAGTCATATGTCTGAACTAGTGATGAGGTGAAAGGGGGAAAAGTTTCATATAAAAAAAAATAGTGCTCCAATGGATGATAAATGTTCAAAATGATTTCTACACTTGAAGAAACACAAAACGCTTTGAATTTTTGAGAAGTTTCATGCCTAATGGAGTGCACAAATGTTGTGATAGGTATTTTTTTTCCGGATAGTTAAGCATTATTTCAGTCAGCTTTTTTTAATGACTCCATTTTATGTCGGTATTAAGTTGAACTTGTTTTTCTTCCGTTGTATTCAGATTGTGACTTGTGAGAGATGGTTTTTCTTTGTCTGCGGCTGAAACTTTCAGTTGCTGTCATTTTCTATTTTTGTTGTTTACAGAACGAATCAGATGGCGCAATCGGATAGAGGTGATGAACTTACTGTGTTCATTCATAAATTGCGTATAGCGAGTTTACTTTTCGTTCTGTTTCAGTCTTGTTTGTGCTCGCTGCAGGGCATAATATTGATCTACGTCAACATTGAAGGAGATGGTGTAGGCAGCGAAGCGAGATATTGAGATAGATACTGAACTCCCTGATATCTCAATGACAATGACATTGTGGATTCGGATGTTGGAATGCGTACATGAACTTGTTAAAAATTGATTATTTTTTTAAATTTTTTTTTTATTTCCACACCTGCACAGATACTTTAAAATTTTCTATTTACATAAACTTTATTTCTTAACAGTTTTGACATTCACAGTGTTTGTTTTTTATTACATTTTGCTTTTTATTTTTGGTACAAATCCAGAAGCTTTCGACTAAAGAGACTGTAAACAATGCTTGTGTTTACTGACCTCTCACTGAGTCAGTCACGCTGCAAAAAGCGCAAGAGTTAGGAGGTGCATTTCGTTTACCCTTTTAATCAGCTTTTCCGCACGGTTGCATTGTAAATTTCTTTTATTTTTATTTATTTTATGTTTTCATTCAGCGCGAAAAAATGGAGTGAGGGGAAAATTCTGTGAACTAAGCTTATATATTATTGTTGTCATTAAAGCTAATTTGCTTTGAGGTTTCATGAGAATTTAAACGAGGTTTTAATATTTAGTGTATCAAGAGAATTGATTTTTGAATAAATGTCAACTTATGAATTATTAATTCGGTGTATTAAAATATAAAATTGTCAGGCTTTATCTTGATAATAAAATAAATCGAGGAAATTTCATTAACTGAAATTCTGTTATCTGGTTTATTTTAATTATTGTACGGTTGACTAAAGTTAAGAATTTTGCTTAAAATTTTTTTGGGGGGGTTTTGTCACGTTGTAAGGTAGAGAAACCGAGAAGAACTGCAGCAACTTGTGAGGCTTTGGGAATCTCATTAGGAGAAAATCCTTTTTTTTCGACTGGTAATTGGCATACTTCATGCGGAAGGAAAGTAGTCCAGAATGAATAGAAATAGGGAAATAGTAGTGGAGAATGAAAATCAGTGAGACAGCATATTTTATCAATTCTTAAACTTAGTGATCATTTAGAGATTTATTTTTATTGACATTCAAATTTAGAATCTTATGATCAATTGTTATGGTAAGAAAATTGAATTATTTATTATCGAGTTTCTATTTTCACTATACAGTACTAACTGTTCTTTTTTGGATCAATAATGCAGTTTTAATAGAACAAACTAGAGTGCCAACATAAGTTGTCTGGAAGTTAAGTTCTGTTTTTTTTCTTTTCTTTTTTTGGTTTTTAGCCAAAGAATTTCTCTTATTATTATTTAATATGAAAACCGTTTGTCAATCGAAGGAAATTTTTTTTTGTTTTGATTTGTCCTTCCTATTTCTATATATATATAAATAAAAAAAAAAAAATTTAGGTATTGAGTTTATGAAGATTTAGGAAGCTAAGCACGTCAGGAAGGTATTTGAAAATGTTTTGGGTACTCAGCAAGTTTTCGTCAACTTGATGGAGTTTGACCTGTAAATGAAGATTCGAATTTGGATGTTTAGAATTCTACAAGTGAATACTGGAGTTGCACAACTATGCTTGTGCCATCTATTTGCAAATTCGCGCAAAGGATTATGGGATTGATAATGTTACAGAATGTTACAGGATTTACATTGTGCCAATTGATTATCACTCAATTTTGGCTTTAGGAATTTAAATTTTTATATAAATACTTCAATATTTGTCATAAAAATGATATTAAGTGCTATAAGTGTCCCAAATGTTGCAATTAATTTGTTTTATTTTTTATTTTGTAAAAATGCAAATTAATTGCTTTTTTCAAATTCCACTTCAGTTTTGTCAAAACTGACAAAACTGAAGTTGTGACAAAACTGAAATGGAATTTGAAATCAGGCAATTAATTTGCATTTTTACAAAATAAAACAAATTAATTGCAACATTTGGGACACTTATAGCACTTATTATCATTTTTATGACAAATATTGAAGTATTTATATAAAAATTTAAACTCTTAAAGTCCAAACTGAGTGACAATCAATTGGCGCAATGTAAATCCCGCGTTCTGTAACATTATCAATCCCATAATCCTTTGCGCAGATTTGCCAATAGATGGCACAACCATAGTTGTGCAACTCCAGTATTGTTCTTTACTGCGATCTTTCTTACTATTTTTTTTATTCATTTCAGGATGGTTGTTTTGCATTTTGTATGTGTGATATCTGTTTTGATATTTTTTTTTGTGACTTTAACATCGACAAATAAATTTCTTCTTATCAAGAACTTCATAAACCAATGACCGGAGGATAGAGATAGAATCCGCTTCAATGACTACGTATTTTTCCCCTGAATTTTTCTTTATTGTTGACAAAAATCTGGGAAATAAGAAACAACTTTATTGATGTTTTTGCTAATCTTTTTTTAATATATACTGGCCTTTTTTTTAGTAAATTAATTTACTTATCGTGGATAATAGAATGACTCAAACAGTCTGACACTTATTAGATTTTTAGTTGAAGGCTCTAATAATCTCTTCCTTAAGGTGCAGATGGTCTATAAATCAAAAGGGAAAGCAAAATCTTAGATAATAAGTATTGAATTGTAAAAAGACTGAATTTCTACCATGATAAATGATAGCAGCTCACTCATGTCATATACTCAAGTGAAGTATTTACCCCACAAATTGCTAGGATCAACGTTCTATCAAAAAGTGAGCTGTTAAAAAAAAAATTTAAACGTTATTCATTACTTACCATTGTTTTCTTTCGAGGTTGTTGATGAATCATTTTTAGTGGTATTTTTTGTATACTGTACTTGAGATGTAATGAATGTAGGCTATAAAGAAAAAGTAGTAGTTCTCATTGGGCGTCAAATGAAAGCTAAAAGCTGCGTAAGCAACCTTTTGATACAACAAAAAAATAACGATTTTTTTTAGATTTGGAAAATAGCAACTATTTGTGAAGTTTAGAAAGAAAATTTTTATTATTTTTATTATTTCATTGGTTTGATGTAATAAATAAACATTCCTGTTGTGTCTGGGGAAACACGACATTCCAGACAGAAATAAGGACTTTTTATTGCATGACTTGGAGTTGACAACCGAACTTTATTTGACTAAAGGACACGTGCAGCTGTAACTTTGGTCACAGCCGCACGTAGCACAAGGCTTAGTGATTTCTCGGGTCTAAAGGTCTTAGGTCTGAATACCGCATTTTTTTTGTATTATTTATTGAGTCTTAATACAGGGTTGGCTGCAGCTACTTTTTTTCTTTATATAAGTGTAAGTTGAAATTCTAAATGTAGTGCGAAGTCATGTTTAAAGGGTTTACGACATCACAGTTTTTATTGGTCTATTGGATCAAGCATCTTTTAAAACCCTTAAATAATTTTTCAGAGTAAAGGTCAAGTGCAGTCTAAAATTTAATTTTAATGTGAAAGGGTGATAACAATAACATATATTTTATTTTTTTAAAATATTTTATTGTTGCATATTTATTATTATATAACAATTCAAATATTCCTTCTCCACAATGCAAAGCATCATGGTCAAATGCCATTCCCAATCCTAAAATTCAAATGATCCAGAACTAGTTCTCAGGTTTGGTCGAATTTCAACTCTCAGATGGTTATTTTCTTAACAATCAGAACTGGTGACATCATTCAATCCTTGCTCGACCATGGTGCATTGCATGACAAACAAGGCGAGCCAACTAGACATTGTTTTGTTTATAAAATAATAAATATTCAATAATAAAATATTTAATAAAATGAAATACATGTTATTGTTAACACTCTTTCACATATTAAAATTAAATTTTAGATTGCACTTGATCTTTAAAGGTTTAAAACTCAATGTTGAAGTTGTGAAAACAAGCAGACGACAATATGAAAAAGTTAGATAAAACCAAGACCAAATCGAGAATTTGCGCGAGTTGTGATATGTATTTATGGGGAATACCAACTGGGACATCGGAAACATCACCCTGCCAGCAGCGGCCAATAATGTCTTTCACTAAGCTGTTGGAAATACAAAATAATTTTTTAAAGGTGTTCCGAAAACTTTAAAAATATAAATAAATATTATTTAGGCTATTTTATGGGATGGCGAAAATTATTCATCTATAAAATATTTGATGTCGTAAACTCCTTTAAAGAAAGTTTACACTAAAATTATCAAATTCAGTATTGTAATAATGTAATAAAAAGGTAAGGCGACGTCCTTGATTGTCGATGTTATATACTTTGTGAGGCATGGGTGGTCAAGGAAATTAAGTAATAGCCATGTAACGTCAATACTGTCAAAGTTAAATTGGTTACACGTGTACACAGAGTTTTGGAATCGAGTAAGCATAGGTTCATAATTCCATTTTTGTCTTTGCTAATTGCAACATAAAATCGAATAATTTGATTTCAATGGCAATTTTTTGATATGTTAGTTTCAATCAATAGAAATTAAATTATTAAATTGAAGTGTGATATGCATTGAAGATTAGATGTTTTACATGAAATCTGCCGAACAGAAACTTGGATTGTATTACCGCTTAATTCGGACATACTTGTACTACACTAAAAGTAAAGTAAAACAAAACTGGACTAAACCCACTTTAGCTTAGTATCAGCAGTTTATTAAGGATGGAAGCGATGATGTCCTCAAAACTAAACAATTTTGCTGTGCTCCACGGATTTCCGGATTAAAAGGTTTTTACTTTATGATATTATATCTTGAAAATGGAAACCTTAGTACACAGTACTGTGGAAATTACATATTTTTGTTGGGTTTGTTTGAAAATGATTTGTATCTGTTATATCATCAGTTTTTAGAATCCTTGAGTTGTTTTTATAAAAAAAAAAAAAAAGTTAATAATAAGATACTGGAAATCTGCGTGACTGTACGGTTCATGCTGTGCGCTGGGCGTTGGCTGGACTAGCATTCACCTGTTCAGCCAAGCATGGATAAACTTGCACTTGAGTATGCGACTCTAGGGGATTCCTCGTGAAGCAATGACGAATGACTACCTCATTGTGATGTTTCGCCAGAATGGAAACCTGATGTTCACGTGTAAGACTTGGGGCACGGTGACCATACCAATTATGCTTCAGGGGTGTGTGCATTTGATCGCGCTAACTCTATGACCTTTGCTTGTGGTCGTGTAATGGATGTCATTTGGGTTGGATGATCGCAGTTGCGATATACGAATTGATTGGAAAATAAAGCGCGATTAGTATTGTTGCTTGGAATAGAAATTATTAGCTTATGAAGGCAAAAAACACTTGTAATTTCATTTTCTGTCTGTTTTCTTGAAACACCAATTAAAGTTTTACTTTCGTGGTCGCAGTTCGCATTCATTAAAAACTAAAACTTCAACTCCGTAATTAAAAGCACTTTTTAAATTGAATGTAAAAGATGTGTCAAGGCACTAGCGTTTTTTTTGTTTTTTTTTTGTGAGCCAACACTCGATAACGTTAGCGATAAACTACAGGGAAATTTTTTTGTAGTCGTTCGGTAAATGGCGTCTGTCACTTATTTGCCTTGTCTATAGGTGCGGGGTGGTTTCGGCTAGGTTAGAGTGGTGTCGGTATTTCTCTCCACACGTGGCTGATAAGGTCACAAGTTAGGTTGGTGGGCGCCGTCTAAATAAAATCGATAAAGTAGCTAGCAGAGCTCATGATCATAACCAGAACATTGGCGTTTTGTTGTTGTTGGTTTCTGGACGTAATTATGCAATTTTATAAAGAAAATTGGTTTTTGCTTCTATGGAAATTGTAATTTCGAATAAATGTATTATTTGCACAATGCAATTTAAATTGGTTTATTTCATGTACAATAATAAGAAATCCATTTAAATTTACTTCCATTAATATACTATTATTACATAGAGAAAAACAATTTAATATTTTGTAATAATTAATTTAATGTAATTGAAAAGAAAATAACTTTTAACCTTTACGTCGAATAAAACAGATGTTACATTGGGCTTAAGGGATAAGGGAGAGTAAGTACATTTTTAGTGAAATTCAGTTTAGGTTGAGATTTATTGCTCACGTAGGACTAAAATGTTGATATACTTTTTTTCTCATTTTTTTTGGGTCGAAGTAAACAAATGTTTGTGACAGTTTTATTAGACTATAGCTTAGTGCATCTTCAGCTTTGAAGAGTAGTGTGGCGTCAAGCCAATCCGGGTGAGTGTACAAACAAGGTCAGATATTTTACAAGTATTGATGAATTATATTGTTTTTGGATTCTCTTATAATTTAGTGAGAATTTTTTGAAGTAGAAATGTGAGCTGCTAATTAAGTTTTTTTATTACGGTATTGTGTTTTCCTAAGCAGGGTGTTTGATTATTATTTGCAGCTGGCGACTCTTAAAAGCTATAATTTATTTAAAGACCCATTTTGCATTTATTTAATTATAATCTTTCTTTTTTTTGCAAGTTTAATAAGTTGGCAATTTCTTTTTTAAAAATAATTTGCTTTAATTAATTCAACAGATGGTATAAAGTAGATGAGCTATAATAAAATAAAATCTTATTATTTTATAAAGATAAACTGAGTCTCCTGTGTATGATTTAGTCTGCGAGTTACGTACTCAGCGCATTAACAAGGCATTGCGGGTTTCAACTGCATCTTACAATGCTCAGCACACACCCATATGGCCTTTTTAGTAACCCAACTTATTTGTTTGTTTCTACATTCGTGGTGTTCAGCTGGAGATTGTATTTTTATTCCAAGATTTACACTAAAACCTTCACATAGGGGTATTTCTTTTGCACTGCTTAATACAACCACATTTGCTATGTTTGTAAAAAAAAAGTACTGTATACTTTCATCTGCTGGCTTTTATATTAACCGTGAATTTTATATGCGAAATTTAAGTTTAAAAATGTTTTTTTTTTTTTTATTCGATATAGACAGATTAATCAAGATGATTGAGTACTCTTACTATATCAATTTGCAGTTGAACGCACGAAATAGTTTAACAAATTGCTTAGGTTATATGCAAGCTAATTGCTTCTCATTAAGTGGAAAGGAAAAAGATGTGTAATGAACTGGATGCTATAATTATAATTGGTATTACGGTAACTTGGACAAGGGATTATTTTTTTAAAAAAAACTTTCTCTTAATTAGAATTGTTGACTGCATATTAATTTCTTTTTGTTTGCTGAACAAATTTATCATGCGATAAAAATAACTTTATTGGACAAGAAATACTTTTGCTGTGATAAATAGTTGTCATGTCTATTGCAGTCATGCATGCCTAGTATTCTAGTTGCTTAGATAGCGGTTGATGTGAAAACAAAAATTCTTGATGTTGTTTGATGTTGACGTGGACTAAGAATTCTTGAATTTATTTTGGGTGCTTGAAATATTTTTATTTATTAGAACAACTGAAGCAGTGCTTTGGGTTATATAGCAATGTAATGGGTTAAAGAAATCCCAAGATACAAATATACGAATTATTAGTGAATGGTTGTTATCCATGAAATGATTTTTTTTATATTTAAGAAGTTTTTTGTCAGAGTTCTTGATTAATTTGTATTCTATATATCTGGATTTTATGTGGCACATTTTTTTTTTACACTTTTGGGGCCAAGCTGTGGAGATAATGAGATATTTAATGGCCAATCGTCAGTGCTAATATAATACATCACTAATATATTTTTGTTTAGTAATTCAAGAATTTTTTTTTTAAGCAAAAAATTCATAGGTTCAAGTAATTTATATCGTTTTTAAAAAAAAACCAGAAAGCTTTTAAATTTTTTATAGTAAATAAAAAAAATAGCTAAGGAACGAGAGGAAAGCACACACGACTAAATTTTTTATACAATTTGGAAAAGCTATAACCCAGGTAACACCAAATGTTGCTGCATTGTTCCAAATGATACTTCTTCTAACATTGCTGCACTGTTTGCAACAATGCAGCAATGTTAGAAGAAGTATCATTTGCAACATTGCATGCAACATTGGTGTTTCCTGGGAAGCATGGTCCTTTCATCAAAGGACCATGCTATAAGCATTATTTTGAGAATACTAGTATAGATCAAATAGTATAATAGTATTTTTCTTTTTTTTATTTTGCATTAAATTTTTTTTGGCTTTGTTTCTGTTCAAATATTTTATTTTCAATCTTTTTAATCTTTAACGTGTTTTTCGTTATTAACTTGTCTGACAGGTATGAGAAGGTTCAAATTTTTCTTGAGCGAGATGTGTGTAATAAGTGAGTATAGGGGCCAAGCACCGAAGAGAACATGCGATTAGAATTTGCTCGTAGTTGTAAAAGTGAAAGCAATCCCTGCCCATGTCTTTTTCTTCTGACACGATGATTCGTATAGCGATTAACTGAAAAGTGGCAGCTGCCATTTTTCAGTACACCAAGCCAAAGTAAATTGCTGCTATCTGTAAAAGAAAGAGAAGAAATCCCCTGAGAACAAAGGCAAAGGCGACTCATAAATATAGAGATCTTAAACGTCCATCTGTGAGATGTGCGCTTTAAAATTGAAGAGTGATGCACGAAGGACAATGACAAATGGCGCAAATATAAAATGAATTACCGTAACCACTCATGCATTCAAATTAGTTTGACATGTGAAAAAAACAAAACTTAATTTTCTACGTTTTAGCTCTCTTAATTCGTTTGTGGTGAAATTTTTTAAACGGTTAAAATACGAAAAATGAATACGTAGTGCGAAGGAAGTGTGTCTTTTTTTCAATAGGAAAGGCCATCAAGTTAAACAATGATAAATGCGCTTTACTCCTCTTCGGCCATTACTCTTTCAATAAAAGGGTTACTTTTTTATCGATATTTTAGGCGGGATAATTGAAAATATTAATATCATTATTTATGTTTAAAAAAAATGTAAATTGCTTTTTAGAAAAAAATTATTTGAATTTTATGAAGTTCAATTAAAAGAAAAACAAAGGGTTTTATTCATAAAACCATCATATAAATCTTTAAATGTTGTCAGCGGGTTGCTTAGCAAGGGTCAAATTTGCACATAATTTCTCTTTCATAGTCTTTCGAGTAAATAAATATTAAAGTTAGAGAGAATGTTATCAAATAATTCACTTTTTTAACTAATATACGGCTTTACACAATAAATGATGAGGGTTGACGAGTCATTTTGACGAGTCGTGACAATCGATGCAATTAGTTGGTAGAGAAAAAAAACTCAAAAAAAGTAAGTCAGACATCTTTATACCGAAGACGGAATTGAGAATGCGATTTAATTCAAGTTCCTTGTGCAAGCTCCATTTGTAAGGTGTTAAAGGAAATGAAGACGTACGTTAAATGATTTGTAATTTTTTAATGTAGGAAATGTCAACGAGTCTATAGAATTGAGATAAAATGGGAAACTGAAACAAGGGAAGTGTATTAGATAAAGCGTAATAGTCGATTGAAAGGTATGTTGGAATTTCCAGATGCTCATTTGTAAGATGGTAAATTGTGTTTCTTTTGTACGATGATGTTTTTTTAGGCTTATGTTGTTGATGAGAAGTTTGATCACGAGGTTTGTGGTGATGTAATTTTATAGGAGACGTTGTAAGAGATAAATGTAATGAATAGCTCGGTCCATTTGTAAACAGCCCGAGCTGTGTTTGTAACGGCGAGATGGAAAAATGAAATTTCTGTGTTTGTAATGAAGCCTGGTGACAAATGTTAAGTGGGGTGTTTGGGCGTGAAAATGCAGTTACAAACACGTGTAGATTTTTATTTGTAAATAATTTTAAAACGTATTATCTTATTACATTTTTACGAGGTTTCTGAGTGCTCAGGTCAAAGATCAGCGCAACAAAAATTTAACGATCTGGTTAGTTTTTTAAAAAAAAAAAAATAGTAAAGAAAAAGTTAAATCTCTGGGAAAAAGTTTAGCAAATATCGGATAAATGTATGAAATGAATATTTATTTTACGGTCGATTTCGAAAAGGCGTTAAGGAATATTTAATTGCATTTTCAATGAGGCTCCGATCGATTTTTTTCTCTTTTCCTATAAAAAAAACTCAACATTAGTTTGATGTACAGTTTTAATTTGCGAACTTGAATTCATTGGAAGTAATCTAATTTAGACTTTTTTTTGGTAATATTCTTATAATATTTTTTTACTAAAAGATTTATTATTGTAATGGAATTTTATATTTAACTCGATGCGCTTTAGTTTCTGTTGTCATCACCAGATGCTGATAGTATTTTCAGCCCAGCGAATTCTGCTGTGCTGTCACTCATTCCCTATTTGGCTTTTGGCTGACCATAAAGTCATGCTGGGAAAAAATTCCTAAATAGAATTTTTTGACCAACTAATAAAAATACTACTTTTTCATCGATGGTGCGGAGTTTAGAAATTTTGAAATAATTGAGGGTTATATTATAATGATATTAAAATTTTATAAATTGCAGTTTAACTCACAAAACTCAATCTTTGGTCTTTACTACGTTATCGGACAGACGTTAAATATCTCACAACGATTTTAGATTAAATTATCGTTGATACGAGTACAATTGAATTTTGAATGCTGTATTTAATTTTATAAGGTTTGATATGCACACCGGGCATGAAAACTAAATTAAAATACTGAAATAAGTAATAAAAAATCCTTAGTTTTTTTTTTTAGTGCGTCATTTGTTGGCTGAGATTGTTACGTAATAAAGGTTGGACGTACAATTATGTGTTAATTGTACGATGCATTTACTATGGAGCAATCGATTGATAACAGAGGAATTTAAAAACTACCCACAATTTTGCCAAAAATACTGTAAAAACACCGAACTTGTTTGTTCTAACGGAAAAGCTTTTTATATGGAATTTTCTACGTGGAGTAGTTTGTTTGAGTTTAAACAGTAAACAATATTAATTTTAAATGTTAATAGATAAGTTTAGAACAATATTTATTTTTAAGTAGAGATTTTTTTTTTATCTTTAAAAGATTAATTAAAGACATAATTAAAGTCTTATTCATCAAAAAGGTAAAAACGCGTAAAAATAGAGACTAGAGGGAAAAAATTTACGTGTTTTAATTGCTATCTCGAAATGAAATTGTACTGTACTTTCTAAATTAGATTCAAAGATTATTCCTTAGAGGACTTACAACTCACTTACTATGTAATGCAAAGGTTATTGACTTTAGTTTAAGTGAATATATAATGAGAAAATACGCATTCATATTTTATGCAATTTCAAATTACGACTGAGGAATTTAATTTAATATTTTTTAACATGCAACGTAATTAATTCTTCACGGTATATTTAATGTGAAGATTACTATTTTAAAGGATTTACGACGATCAGATATTTTATGAATAATTTTTTCCATTCCTTAAAATGGTCCTTAAATGATTTTTATTTATTTTTTAAAGTTTTAGAACACCTTTAAAAAAATTATTTTATATCCCGAACAGCTTATTTGAGCTTGGTGAGGGACATTGTTGGCCGCTGTTGGCAGGGCGTTGTTTTTGACGTCACAGTTGGTATTCTCCATGTTAAATACATAGCGTTCACGTCACAACGTGTAACAATCGCGCAAATTCTCGATTTGATCTCGCTTTTATCTCTTCATATTGTCATCTGCTCGTTTTTACAACTTCAACAACTTCAACTTCAACGTTTTAACCTTTTAATATTCTTCAAAAAAATCTCTGAAAAAGTTTTAAATGATGCTTGATGCAATGGACCAATAAAAAAAGTGATGTTGTAAATTTTTTAAATTAGACAGTTTGCGCTTTCATGAACGAGATTTAATTACGAGACACGAGATAATTAATAAATATGAAATAAATTCATTTTTATTAATTATCTCGTGTCTCGTAATTATTAAAATTGTTTCAGATTGCGCTTGCACAAACAATCAAACACGAACGAAACGAAATAAACAAATGAACAAGAAACATGGCTTGCTCAAAAATTGTAATATTCTAGTTGAAAATATGTAAATTATGTGTGTTAAATGGCATGTTTGTATAAAAAATAGTTAGTTGCAAACGAGCAACCTGGATGACTAAACACTACCGAAAATACAACAAGCCGATGAAAATCAAGATGGATGCCGCGCTCGCTTCAAATTGCAGAACAATGCGCATGTGCGAAGTTTTGTGCACACTGCGCATGTGCAGAGCATTCGTATTATCAACTAATATACGAACGAATTGAAAAATAAATCTTGTATATTCGTAATACGAATGTTAAATTAAATACGAGATTTATTTTTAAAATCTCGTATTAATCTAACATTCGTAATTAAAAAAATTACGTTCGTGAAAGCGCAAACTGTCTATTAAATAAAAATTAAGCTTTTAATAATAATTAAAGTTCAATTGGCTTGTAGTTTGTAATCCAAAAAGCGTTTGTTATTGAGCGTTCGGACAAATTCAGGCTTTTTCGTTGATTGAGTTTGCTTTTATCAGTTTGGAGGCGGAATTAAATTCTTGGAGCCAAGCGTTTGAAGAGGTGTTATAAAGTTGAGTTGGTCAAGTGGGATTTCGTATCCTCTTTTACACATCAGAACATTAACAAATTCATTAACTAAAACAGCGGAAATGCTTTGTAAAGAACGGACAATAGGCTTAAGTCTAATTTAATGTTGAAGACAACATATTTCGTGTTTGTAGTTGCTGAGCTTGAATAATGAAGAGATTTCTCGTTTGGTGAGAGGAAAATGGGAAGTTTTTACGTGCAAGTTCTCTGGAGAAATCAATAGTTAGTGCGAATCTTGTGTGGGTGGGTGTGAATGAATTGCTTTTCGTTTTATCCGCAACCAACAAATTTGTAAACTGTGGTTAAAGCGTTTTTATTGCCGCCTTGTTTATTTATTTATTTTTGAGCTACTTTTTTATTTTTATTTTTTTATTAAAAAAATTGATAATTTTTTTGATGAGTGAAATTGAATGTTTATTTTCTTATTGCACATCGTGCCAAGTTCGGTCTTTGTCTCGTTCTCCATTTTCTAGTAGACTCATTGAATTTAATGCATATTCTCAAGTGCGTCGTTAAATTCGCGTTTAAAAGTCATTACAAAGGGGTAAAAGGGAGGACTAATGATGGGTATGGCCCTTACCGATGTTTTTGGAAAGTTGTCAGAAATTTTTAAATTAATTTTTAACTATTTTAGTATACTGCTATTTATTTTATAACATCTTTAAAAAAAATCGTATCTTAAATACCGTATAGTTGAAAGTAAATGATGTGCGTAAAAAGGGCTCACGAACGAAAAATGTGGAAAAGCTCAGATGGTATAATGGCAATTTCTTGCTTGGAATACTAAACTACTTATTTTTTTTTGGTCAATTTTTTTCTCTTTTCATCTTGACTGTTCCGTTAAAGCGCCATTCATACACATGAAAGCAATGGGAATGGGAAGAGGAGATAAAGATAGAATGAATGCTTTCGTCAGCAACATGGATATATTATTTTTAAGAGAATATTTTGAAAGTTTTAGTTTCTGGTGGTTTCAATTTGATATTTTATTAAGCAAATTTATTATAATTTGCTCTATGTTGTGTTTCTAGATTGGCATCTAATGAATTGTAATTAATACTGCCCGAAAGCAAAACAAATATTGCTCATTGGTTTTGATAAAGTTTGTGTTTGTTTTTATGTAGTAATTTGATTAAATTAATTTCATTTGGTGTTTAACGATTGAAACTTTTTGAACAATCTTAAAAACAAACGGAATTTGTTTTCAAGAATGGAAATTTTGACGAGTTGATTATTTCTATTGAAAATAAAATTTTCTTCATAAAATTCTTTGAAAGAGTTTAAGAGATTATGCAATTATGCGTTCTTCAAGTTAATATAATGAGGATTATGTTATTGTAAGGGATTAAATTAGTTAATTAAACATTAAAATGTTGTAATCTTGCCTCTATTGAAATTTAACTATGTTGATTATTAAGGAGATGATGACACACTACCAATCCAAGTTAATTAACTTTGTATTAATATAACACTATAACACTATAAAATATGAATACTACTATTTTTACATAATTAATGCACTTGTAAATTGGATATCAATACAAGGAAAGTGTCTTTCCCAAAGTAAAGTTGATTTTTCATCTTAACGAAGCCGTAGTTGACGGATTCTTTTAGAATTTTCCAAATCAAAGCTCGCCACCTGACGTTCGTTGCGTTTAAGGTCGTTACAGGTCTTCTTTGCAGTCTTCCGATATTATTGGTAGTGGTGGTGGACTATCGATTTTGTATTCTCTTTACGAATTCATAGAACAGTTTCATTACTTCACACTCGTGCTCCTTGTAACCTTCTTGGCAAAATATGAAACGAAATAGGAACTGTTGAACAATTTACTCGGGGATTGCAAGAGCTTCTGTTTTCACAATCACACGATTTTGGTAATTTTAGTTTGGTTAAAGAGAAAATATTCGTTTTATTTTTTGGTATGAAATAAATTCATCTTTAATAAGTTGCCTTTTATTTTTATTTTTAGTGCATTTGCTTTTTATATTAATAAATGATTGTTACATTGGTCACTGATTTTAAGAAGTAATCGCAAGAAACTTTCTTCGATATTGATTTAATTCCATTTTCTAGGTACATACAGTATTAAGTATGAAAAAGAGGGAAAAATATACGTATAAATAAAGTATTATTTTACTTATAAAATGACTATTGCAGAAATCCGAACTTTAAACATTTGAAAAATTTAAAATTTTCAAAACTCAGTGGGAGATAGATGGGGAAGAAGAAAAAAAAGAGTATATGAAGGAATTCAGATATACGCGAATAAAATGTGGGCGCAAACTGAGATAGAATTTCAAGATTGGACCAAGCTGACAGTTTTATGTATTGGATGAGCAAGGAGAGAAATTATTCTTGCAATTGTAATTCTTTCTGTCTCCCGTTATGATAAAAGGAAAGCTGACTAAAGAAAAAATACAGTTGACAGGTTTTATTTGGAATATTGAAGGCTGAATCACACGGAATCAGCCAAGTGCGAGTTTCAATTACAGGCGTCGTGCTTAGATTTTAGTAGGGTGCAGTTGCCGCTTCCCTGCAATTCACTCGCAGAAAAGCACCGCACAGAGAATCGCTTCTCGGTCACGCAAATAAGTTTTACTTAGCTTCGTCTCATGCCTTTTACCACCGACTGAATTTTAAACGAGTTCTCAATAAGATGTGACTTAAAACATTCACGTAATTATGAAAATAATAAAAATGTGACTTGAAACGTTCTCTTGTTTACATAACGAATATTTATGAGAAGAATAAAATCTGTTTGCAAAAACATGCAACAAAAATGAAATGTTGTGGTTAAACTAGCGCATGATTGCATTGTAGGTAAATATGGGCGTCGCAAGTATTTGCACTTAATCCCCGAGAAAATGCATTTTGAGTTTGTCGCTTCCGTCGATATTTCCTAATCCTTACCGCTTGAGAGAAATTGCTTCGTTTTGGCTCAAGTGCCCATCGCACATGCCTGCTGCATATTTTACGCTTCTCTGGTGATACATTTAGGTAACTATTGAAATGTTCATTTTCCATGAACATATGACACGCTTGACGAGCCTGTAAGGACTCATTTATAGACCAAAGGGCCTTAGGCTTAGCTTTTTCAACCGTAGATCCATTATAGTTAATGGGCTTGCCCCGTTATAAACTGCTCCTTAATCTCGCGCGAGCATGATGAGCGACATGTATACAGATTGGTCCTGCCTTTGGTTACACAGTCGGGTCACGTAGCGAGGGAAGTGAGTGCAACTTGAGCTATGAATTTGCTTTCTATTCTACACTGGATAATCATGTTAAGTTGCAAAGTAAACAATTCGCTGTTGCTGCTGCTGGGATTAAGACTCTTGTCGATCAATTGTATTTCAGTGCAACATTGAATAGCATGGATTAAGTTTGATCCTCTTATGTTAGTGATATGTTGGTTGGCATGGGATTTTGTAACCAATATTAATTAATATGAAACTGTTTTAATCTTAAATCAATACAGTTAGTTACTTGAATAAATACTGCTGAATAATAATTTGCAAATGTTTCTATTTTTACTTAAAATATTATTTTTAATCCACAAATTAATTCATCAAATTAATTAATGCAGATTAAATTCGGGTTTGTTGCGTCTTATTTTGTGACCAAGTGAATTTCATTAATTTGCCTCATCTCGTTTACTTCATTTGTTCTTTCACTCTAATGAGTATATATTTACATTTTTATTTCAAATTACTTAATTAACCGTGTTTTTTGAGGGTTTCATTAACAATACAAAAAAATTGGGTTTGGTACTGGTTATCGCTGTATATATAAATTTTCATATTGTGTTTAAAGGGAAAACCTGCGCAATAAAAATAGGTGATGCTCTTTTTCGCAAAATGCATTCACCAATAGCAGAAAAGTTTGAGATGACGTATTTTCTATTCTTGTGGAGAGAACAAAATAAAGGTCAAACTAATTTACATATTTTCTTGGCCAAATGCGAGCTCAGTTATGAAATAATGGAAAATGCGGTTAGCCAAGTTCACATGACATTTCTCACATAACTGAAACTTAAGGAATGTTTAGACAATTCAATTAAGTCAAATAATCAATAAGTGCCTTTTCGATTCACAATAAATGAGTTTACTTTCAATTTGTAACAAAAACCTTCTGCCAGCTAACCCGATACACCGTACACTAATCTAGAAAAACAGAAGCATTACAATTCCTTGCAGTAGTTTCTTCTGGGTTTATATTTTAGTATTCAGCGAATTATAGAAACTGCGTTGTAGCCACAAGGTAGGTGGTTCGTTTGTCTGAGTTACACATGAGAGAGCATTTTGAGTGGCCTTTGGCGATCATGTTCCTGCGAAGGCCAATCGGAGAGTCAAAAATACCTCCTTTTCTGCCAAAAGGGCTTGACTGCAATGTTCGAACAATTCCACAGAAAGTCGACTGTTACGCAGTAACAATGCAAACAAAACAAAAGAACAGGAATAGGGTTAACGAATCGATGGCAGCACATCCTTGATGGCAGAAACAAAAGAATAAGCCTAAAGGTTTGTTTTAATGGATAAAAAAGAAAAGAACTAAAATAGAAATGTAAAAATAACAAAAAATTAATTTTAAGAAATGCGTTTTTATTTTTGAGTTGATGACGTCATCTGTGGAAGTCCGTGGGCAGACGATCAACTAACTATATTTTGAATTCAATAGAAGTTACTTCCATCAGCTGAGAAGTGCATTGTAGGTACTGGATGTATGGTAACTCATTTTAAGCCTTTAGTTGAGCTGAGTTCAAAAATCATTGTTTCGTAGCCCAAAAATGTTCATGCCACTGTTAACAAACGAAAACGCGTAAAACTGTAAAATAATAATAATATAAATTTTTTTATTTAGGTACGTTTGCGTTTTTGTATTGATGCGCACGTTTTGGCTACAAAACAATAGGCACTTAGCATTTTTCATCAAAAATACTAGGCGGGTTTGAAAATGATTTTGCACTGAATGACCAGTGCAACTGATAGTGCAAATGTCAAGTTGCACGACTGACTTTTTGAGTTAAAATGTTGCATATGCATTTACACTGGAATTTACACATAATTTACACAAACATGGCTGCCTTAATAAACAAACAAGTTGTACGGAGCAGATTTTTCTTAGCAAGCACATCATTCTTGCCTGCTTTTCTTTTACAACAAAAGTAACATTAGATAGTATCAATTTTGAGAATTATGCACATTGTTACACTACTTACACTACTTACATTCGAAGCGAGGATTCAAGATGGCGGCAAACAGAACTCTTTGCATGCCAATTTCCGTTGAACGTGCATTTACACGATGAAAATGGTCGTTTCCGTGCAACCGAGTTAAACGGCATTTACACGAAATAATTTATGTAAACAAAGTGTAAATTTACATGAATTTAAATGAATTTTCGAACCCGACTAGTGTTACTATATGTTTTGGCACAAAATTTATGGTCATATGATCAAATGGTTGGTTTTTAGTTTAACCAAATATTTTTGGTGAAAAACGCTGAGTTCCTAATGATTTTTCAACTTCGAAACGATGATTTGTCGACTCAGCTGAACTAAAGGATTAAAATGAGTTGCCATAATATACACTTTCAGTACAAATGCACTTCTCAGCTAATGGGAATAACTTTTATTTGAGTTATTTAACTTTATTTTACAATTTTTCTTTAGGATTTCAACATCAACAAGGCGTGCTTCGAGGATTAGAATATATAATCTTCTTTCAAACGAAAATCAGCCTTGTTATTTTTACTTGAGAGTTTTTACGCTGTGTAAAAGTTTTAAAGTTGTGTTGCTTGTTCATTGTTGTTAGTTTTGCATCACCCTACCGCTTGATTAGCTCGTCGGCACTGCCCTGTGGCAGCTTTTGTCGATTCTCTTTTGTTTGAAGAACCTTCCCTCAATGATCCATACTATCCTTTGACTCGAACAAAAGCCTCAGTCAAGCGATTGCAAGAAGGAGTTTTTTCTTCTTTTATTCGGTATCAAAAGGGATGAAATTAGGTTGAGATACGTGAAAAATGTGACACGTTTGTTATTTTCTTCAACATTAAACTTAGGTTACAGTGATAAATCGCCTGAAAATTGACTTTTATTGTGTTTACTTTTAAATTGTACCATCTATTTACTTTGTTTTTTGTTTTCCATGAATACTTGAATTAATGGCACTTAACAGAAAATCTATTTGATTCTTTCTTTCTTTTTTTTTTTTAAAAAAGTGTTTCTTTTTTATTCACATTTTTTTGTTATTTAAGAATGTAAACAACTATTTAGGTTGACACGACGTCCGATGTGCATCAATTGCTTCATTATTCATCCCGATTTTATCTATTTTTTTATTTTTTTCCAATAAAGAGTAAGCCGCAGATGACATCATAAAAGTGAATTTGTGCTTTTATTTTTCTCTCCTAAGCTAAACTCGTGATGTGAATCTGTCACGCACACACTTCTGACTTGGTCTAAGTACTTGGTGACATATCGATTCCTCAGTTGACCTGATTTATCACTGTCATTTGGTCCCACAGATGGGTCCTTACGATTTGTCCCGCTGGAATTACGCTATAGAACAATATATATATAAACTGAGTCGAAGATTCTTCGTCAATCATATTTTTTCTTTTCTGTATATTTTTCAACAAAAAAAGTATCAGGAAAACACGCGCAAATATTGTTGATAAAGAATTTTTATGACATTAAAGACATTTTTTTTTAGTCAACAAAATTTAGGCTTTATTTATTCTGGAAAATTCAAGAAATGTTTTTTTCTTCTAAAACTTTAATGCTTAGTCTTATTGCATACAAAGAAAATGTAAATTTTAAAATAGCTTTAATGCTGAGAGATTTAATCGTATTCATGTTGCTTTTTCGTTTTTATTATGTTCTTGACTTTTTGTCAAATGTGGATGTTTTTGACGCAAAATAATTCGAAAAGTTTCGGTTTTATAAGTGAAAGTTATAAATTTAATCGGGACAAATATAGAATAATGCATTTGGTAATTGTCTTAAATCTCTGTAGGATGAGATTGAATTTCTTTCCTTGTAGGTCGTTTTCTTTCCTTACAAAAAAAAAAAATCCAATTGAATCCCGATACTTTCTTCTTTTCCTGTCCAAAGAAACGTTCTCTACGGAGAACTAGCAATTGCCGCAGATTGTCAGCATTGGTGAGTGACAGCTAATTAATGTCGTCTTCATGAAAAAGTGAGCTTTCGATGTGATGGCAACTGATCACCTGTTGTCGTTGAAGTTTCGGATGAGTTTTATTTGAACTTATTATCGTAATTCTATCCAATATTTGATGTATTTTTTAAGGCGCCAACTTTTCTTTTTAACAGGAAGAACCATCTTGGTGTAAAGAAGTCGATCAAAAGTGCCAATTGCTACCATGTGAAAACACCATCAGCGTTTTGCTTTGTCATTGGTGTCGGCGATTGATGTTTAAAGGGTTTCCTCTTTTCGTCGGATTTTTTTTTTCCAATCCACATGTGTCATAACGATAAGAACTTAGTTTCATGGAAAGAAGAAAAAAATTTCGTCATTAAAACCATTTTTATGGTTTTTTTTTGCCTTCTTTTGCTCCCATTTCGATTATATATGCGCCTTGCTTTAATATTGATTTTGAGTTGCGGACAGGTGGTTGGTTGTTTTTATTACATCTTGTTATAATGGAATAGAAATTAACTTAGTTAAAAACTCAAATGTTGAACATCGTAAATTATGAATTATTAAGGTACCGAGTATTACATTAGAGGTTTGTATGGGGTATCGATGTGATTATCTTTTGAAACTAAAGGAATCGCACTTCGACATTTAAAACATGTTATGTTGCTTTAAGACGTAAATTTAAAAAAATAAAAGTGCTGTTGGATGTTGAGTACTTTCAAGACTAGCATTTGCACGCAAATTTCGGTCGTGCAATGCAAAAAACTGAGTTTTATTGACTTGTATGATACACGCGCAATAGTTGTTTTTGTACGATTTATTTATTTTCGTGCCCCGTGTGTCTTTCTAATTGTTACGGTATTATTTTTGATTTTGATTTACGGTATTCAACTTTAGTGGTAATTTTACCGTAAATTTAATTTACCGATTATCTTATCTTATCTTATCTTGAAAGGTTTAACATTTGACGTCAGATAGAGTTAATAGTGCGCATTAATACTTAGACTGGCTGAATTAAATCGGCGATATTAAAACATCGATTATCATCTATTCAACAAATGGGATTCAACAACAGGTGGCAAGAGGTGGTAGACGCTTCCGTATAGGTTGTTTAATAGGCTATTTAAGACTGTGTCAGACAGCAGGGATCTGCAATAACAAAGAGCAGTAAAGCAACTACTCGGAGGCAATTAAGGGACCCTGGTGCTCGTTTTATAGGCGGAATAATTATAAAATGTGACGCGAGGGACCTTGTTGATTATGTATTACTATTAGGAATTAAGATATTTTTAAATAGTTGATATTAGCTTAAATTAACCGTAAAACAAACCACTGTGTAATTAAGCTTGAGATTCATTTCGGAACAGTTTGTTGTTTATTAATTGCAGATAATTATGTATATAAAAGATTTTACCGTTGAATTTTCTTACTTGAAAACACAGGATTTGACATCACATTAGCCGCGTTCAAATTTGTTTAGTTGTTTTAACTTATTCGAAAAAGTGACGTTTTCGCCCAAATATGGTCAAAAACTTCATTTTAAGACAGTTACGGTGAATAACTTAAGTTATCTAAATGAATTTGAACGCAGCTATTGTTTCCTTTTCTTTTCTTTAGATAAATGCAAAATTGTTAATAATTATCTTTAGTTTTTGTAAAAAATGTTTAAATAATTTTGCTTGATTATTTTGCTTAATGAAATAATTCTTCATTTGCAATTTCTAGTTAAATTATGAGATTGCGCATAGTTAATTGAGTTGAATTAATTTAATTGAAATTGATTTTTATTAGATTTTTATTTTTATTTTAAGACTTTGGAGGGAGAAAACGACGCAATGAAATTGCTAATGACTTTGTAATGATTTTGAAATCATATGATATGTAAAAAAATGTGCTGAGGTTTTTTTAGTACTTTGCACATTTTCCTTCGTATTTTTGGAAGTTTTAATGAGGGTGTGTGTTTAAAAGACAATCAAGTCGTGGAATTTTAGCAAATAGGTTCTGTTTTTAGCACTGATTGGATTAAGCCATTTATGCTGATATAAAGTTTGTAATGCGAAGTTCCTGAACGGGAAATGTTTTATGGGCATAAAATGTCGTAAAAAAGGATTTTAAAATTTTTATATTTTATTCAATTTCTTCTTTATATTTTTTAAATACGGAATTGACAAAAATTGAGTAGTAAAACGACACCAGTTGACGTATTTTACGTACGAAAATAAGTCATTTTTCATTTATGATCGCGTATTATGTAAGAATATAAAAATTGGAAACACCTTATAGTCTGTTTTTATTGGTCGTAACTGGAGTATATTTATATTGTTTCGTGTTCTATAAGATTATACGGGCAGAATATAGATGATGGACATTACGCGTACTCAATAGATCAATTATAATTAAAGTCACACATTAAAAATAGGTAATTTATTTTTGAACACTTTGGGAGGTGATTTATCATTTCCAATTTGACCTGGAGCCCGCAATAAATGGGGAAAACGCTTTAAATTGTTAATTTTTTAAAAGTGTAATTTATCATTATACACCTTACATGATATAAGAAAAGGAATTGACATGAATTATAAAGAGAAAAGTGAGATTAAAAAAAAAATATTGATTTTTTTTTTCAAACTTACCCAGTTACATGGATTTAAAAAGAAAACACGATTTTTTTTTGATTTTTTATATTGTATTCGGTAAAGCGAGGCTTTGCACAAAAAAATTATGAAAAGAACTGCGTTTTAGATTTTTCTTCAGTTTTCTGAAGGTTTTCTGTCGTCGAGTGTGCGTAAGTGCACTTTTTTACGGATTAAATAGAATGAAAAGAACACATTGCAAGGGGATTTAATTTAAAGTAATGAAATAAAAAAATGTCCTGAGTTTTTCTGTCTAAAATTAACGTTTTTATTTCTATACTTCTATATATCAGTCTGCTTACTTGATTAAGCAAAAAAGGTAATTCTTTTTCTATGAAAAAGGTCACATTTTGAATGTGTGATGAATTTTCACAACGAGTTTCATTTTTTTTTCCCCATTGTTTATCAAAAGATCAATTAAAAGCCTACTGTAATATATTACACAACATTTACATTTTAAATAAATACTATTATTTTTTTTTCTAAACACAAGATAAGTTTACTAGTGTCCTATTTACAGTTTTACTTGATGATATCTGACTTAACTCTTCGAAAATACAAAATCGATTGACACAAACACTGAAAGAAACAAACAGTGGCTGCAGTAACATTTGAATATGGAAGAACTTTTTTAAGTTTGGGTTTGCAATCGTACGAATGAGATTTTGCCTTTTTTTTATGGGTTTATATTTTTTTTAAAGACCGCTTGCGTTAGAACTTTCCAGCAGTTGCGCTTGCAGTTCTTTTAACCGACGCTAGGTTAACGATGCATTTTAAAGATTTTTATGTTAAAGTTATCAATGAAAGTGAAGATTTTGTGATAATTTAAGCCACGAATGTGGTTAATGTAGTACACTAAATCGATTTTTCATTATAAACTCCTTCAGCGAATTAAGTTAAAGGTATAGTCCAGTGAAAATTAAAAGTTCTGTATTTGAAAGAGAATAATGTCAAAATATCCATGAATGTGATTCAAAAACATAACAATTTGAGATGATTTTATGGTTTTTATAAGGTTTTAATGATGGTTTTAGGTTGCAAAAACACAACTCATGGTTTTGAGGGGTTATGACGAAATAGAGGTAGCTGGGCTACTATAAATAGGGAGAGGAAGAAGATTCAAAAGGAAAAACGAAGAAGTTTTAATCCCCTTTCCTATTTATAAAGTAGACCAGCTACCTCTATTTCGCCATAATTTATTTTTCTTTGTTTTTAGCTGGATTATGAATTTCAACATTCATTGGCTCTAAATTAAAATCTAAAAAGCCTAGAATTTATTATAGAAATAGTATTGTGGGATATATTTCTTACGTTTTTTACTAAAAACAAGAAAAAAATATTTTCACTGGACTATCACTTTAACCGTTTGGAGCCCTTTTATAAGTTATTACCTTTAACACATGCATGAAGTTTGGAATGTTAAATTCCTATTAAATTTCATTTATTAGTGATTAAATGTACAAATTAGTGTTATAATTTAAATTCCGCAAGATCGAATAGTTAACGCAAACGGTTGGATATTTTTATATAAAAAAAAAACATACATTTTCGAAAATATATTACAAGTTTTCTCGCCAAATTCGATGGTCATTATGGAATCGTTTGTCAACATATTTTAAAGCTAATTACATCAAGAGTACAGTTAATTGAAATTTATATTTTTTTCGTTGATCGGTAATGGTAACATAATGACGTAACGATTTGTCTTTAAAACCGTATTCTCACTATTGTCTTTCACATTTTTTTTTATCCTATTATATTTAAGCATTGAGCACAGTACAATTAGGATAGAATTTGCCATCAAAAATAGACTCTAATATTTACACATTTAGCAATTTTATTTTACTCGTGAAATCAAAATTAAGTACAAAATAATAATAATAAAAAAAGAGAATAATACCTAAAGCAATGCTTTGTAGAAACTAAAATCGATAGAAATTTGCATTTTTGCTTTCTATTTAAGAGTTTGAGGAATTTGGCATCCTGGAAGTTGTAACAAAATCAAATGGATTGATTTATTTATAGAGATTCGCACTGAATGCGTTAACTCAAGATGGTATTTAAGGAGTGGACATTATATCAATTATGGAGTCATTAGATCAAAAAGTCTCATTTACATTTCTTTGAACCACTTAATACCGCTTATTAACTTCATGATTTCGTAAGGAAATTATAATTCAAATGTATAGTTATCGAAATATTATGAAGTTCAGAAATTTTGTTTTTAATGTGATAATAAATATTCATAATGTTTGAATTGATTGTCTGATCGGCAAAAAGCAATTTCTGTGAGAAAGGTAATTAAGGTATAAAGAAAGGTATAAAGTTGTTATTTTTACTGTTTGAAACTTGATTGACGACATGATGGCATTCCATTTCATTGAAAACTCAGTTCTATTTGAACTCAATTTATGGACTAGTTTCTGTAAACAAACGCATTAAAATAACTGGCTGGAAGACTGTTGTCCGGATTTTGTTTACCCCACTATAATAACCCTCTTATTTTCATACTTTATTATTCCTTACCAAACCATACAACATTTATTAAATTGTTTGTTTGCAGAAAATATTCCTGGATGAACAAAATTTAAAAAAAAAATTTAAAAAAATTGATTGACATTTTATAAGACAAGATAAACACACTTCACTCGTTATATTTACTTTGTTTAAATAGTAGAAAACATATCCATGTATTTGGAATGGCTGTACAATACCTTTAACGCGAATCCGATTCAACTCGACTTTCCTCCACGAATGAACTAAGATGTAAAGTAGGTGGGAACATTGTAACAATCCTCTCTTTGATGCTAACTTCCTCTCGAAGAGTGCACCTACACAGAATCTTCTTGAAGGCGTAACGAAAATCCCGACTGAAAAGCGCGTACACACAAGGATTGACAGCTGAATTACAATAACCAAGCCAGAAGAAGACGGAGAAGAGGGAGTGGGGAATACAAGAGTGTCCTTCTGAGCAGAAGGCTTCGACTAAGTATATCGTGAAGAACGGCAACCAACAGAGAATGAAGCCACCCACTATAATTCCCAGCGTTTTAGCCGCTTTAGTTTCTGTCCTAAACCGCTTGACTTGAGCTTTAATATTTCTTTTTCCCATGCGGGCAATAACGGCCCCACTTCCGCTCGTTGGAGTGTCCTGGTGCGTAGATGAATTGAAGTCATCTCCCGTTCCAATACCTGATGAAGTAGGATCGTCTTGGTCGCTAGTATTGCTATTGGTTCTGCTCTTTGGACCGTGGTTTAATAAGAGCCATTGATGTTGCGCGGTTTGTTTACTTTTCGTATTGTCCTCGCCCTTGATTTTTTTCGCGCCGAAGAATTTTCCGCGACCGGCAGGTGGGAAAGTGACACTAGTCCGAACTCCTTTGAGACCGACTCTTGAGGACGGTTTTATTTCTTTCTGTTTAAAAGAAGATGAGGTTGAAGTTGTGGCGTGCGATGAGCATGTGCCGTTCGATTTAACACTTTCACTTCCGCCAGCGTAGAAGTCGGTGCTCGAACGTCCTTTGTGGATCCGCAGCGTGAGTCTCTGCTCTTCGAATCTACCACCCATGGTGGTCGTCTTGAAACCTTGATTAATGGCACGCGTCGTTTCGACTGCAGCACGATATATGCGCCAATAGAAGAACATCATGACGAGCATGGGCAAGTAGAAGGAACCTAGAGCGGCGTAAATACGGTATCCACGGTCGGACACGAGTTCACACTTGCATCCACGTCTGGGAGAAGTGCTTGTTAGGTTAGTCCACGAGTCGAGGGTGGTGTTGCTATTATTAGCACCAGCATCCAATGAAGAAATGTTTGATATCACTACGGGTTGAATGGGTTCAGTCTGGACTGTTGTCATTAGTCCCGGCAAACAGATGATGAATGACACGCACCACACTCCGGCTATAAGTGCTTTAGCACGAGGAGGACTCATCAGGTTCGGGTAACTCACTGGTCTCGTTACTGCTAAGTAGCGGTCTAATGAAATTACACAAAGGTTGAGAATGGATGCGGTGCACAGCCATACGTCTACAGCTAACCACATTTTACACCAGATAGTTCCGAATAACCATACATCTAATACTTCATACGCTGTCGAGAAGGGCAGAACGGCAAGACCTACCAACAGATCAGCCACGGCTAAGCTTACAATGAACAGATTAGTGACGGTACGTAGTTTGTGATGAACGAAAACCGCCATCACTACTAAGGTATTACCGCCAATAACCACTACGTTGATGAGACCCAAGATGACGAAGGAAGCCAAAACACCTGCGTCTTTTAAATTTGCATCTCTGAGTGGTTCCGAACAAGGATGCACATCATCATCATCGTCGTCGTCTTCGCTTTCTTCCCAAAAAACTGCGTTTCTGGCAACTAAAGTAATGCTGGAGTTTATCATAAACGACCAAGGGAGGCTCCAATTTTCCATGGCCCCAACCTGGCAAAAAATAAAAATTTAAAAGTAATAAATGGAAATTATTTGCTAAGTTAGTAAGATGGAAATGGAAGTTCAAGGTTGAGTTCTGTTTTGGGATTAGAATTTTCGAATTTGTTTGAAGGTTAGTAGAGCAGACACTTAAGAGGCAATTTCTCTTGATAAGTTCTAAAGGGATTCGGTTTCAATTCTGCTACAGCATTCCTCGATACATTTTCTCGGTAGGGTGAATAACACTCCAAATAAAAAGTGTTTTACTTAGAATTAACTACTAGTCAGAGTGATTGTTATTTTTAGTTGTGGTATAAGGACACTTTTTGTCGGCTTTTTTAGGATCGGTGCCAAGAAAGGGTTGGGAAGAAAAAAAATCTACTTTCATTCAAAGAGATTGATACAACTTCATGTAGTTGTGGCTTCAAGTTCAATGATCTAATGTCAGAAAAAGATGTATTTCAGTCTGGGTGTAATTATAGGAGCATATCCAAATCCTTTTAAATAGGGTCTATTAGTCAATAGAAGTTATAAATAGGAAATTGTACTTTTTTTATGCTAAAAGTGTATTAATTTTTAATAGTTATGCTAACAGTCAAAAAATTGATTAATCAAATAAACAGGATTCACATTTTTCGTCTCTTGGTCATCACGGGGATATTTAAAGATTCTAAAAAATAAAATCTTAAACAATTGCTTTGATTTTGTTTTCTATTATTTTTTTAAAATAAATTTTGAATAAATTTTAAAAGGAAAAAAGTTAAGAAAAAAACTTACATCAACGCTTGGACAATTTGTCTTATTTTTTGAGGACTGTTCTTTGTTGACGGCTTCTCACTTTGGCAACACTTTCGTTTGAAAGGATCGAGTCTTCCGGAAGAGGGCTCTCGTTTCCGTCACCTTTTGTAATGTAAGCATGAAAATGCGGATGTGAAGTGGCTTTTGGTGTGGGTTTTCTTGACATCCGCTGATGTGGATACATTAGAGCAGACGACACAATTTCACCATTCACTGACATTGCAGTTTGCACGTTATTTGTAGTTCCGCTCGATGGTTTGTAATGTGCTGGTATTTATAAATCGGTTTGACTAGAGCAGCTTCTTAACAAGCCGGATATCGTAGTGAGTTGGAGGCCCTCTGCTGGTTTCGTGTCTGCAAATGGAAAACCCATACAGAGATAAGCGAATGAAAAGTAAAGTAGAACAAGACGTGCTATTATCGTCGATTGATAGGAGAAAAGTGCTTACTTAGAGAGCGCAAATATTGAGTTAGGACAAAGGAGTAAGTTCGCTAATAGTTTTCTAGGTTTTTAACAGCGCTTTAGAAAACGGCTCGATGCAAAAAGATTAGACGTTCGGTGTTTTACAATGCTAAAAAAATAGAAGTACATTTATTTGCAATACCAATTTATAATTTTTGTATTATTTTTTTTTTTTTTTTCCATGTTGCTAATCTTTGCATTGGAAAATTTAATTAGAAATTTGATTGATAAAGTGCTGCCGGCGAAAAAATCTGGTGAATTGAAAATTAAAGACACAAAAAAAAAAATCATATTTACAAAATGATTACAAGAATTATTTTTTTTTCGTTTACACTATAAATAAATTCCATTAATAATTTTTATTTTTTACTTTGTGTTTTTAGATGAAAAATAAATTTTTTAGTTAATTAAATTCTTAAAATACCATTAAAGACAGTGATGTCGGCATTACTCCTACTTTTTCTTTTCTTCTCATTTTTGCCAAGTTGAAACTTTATTTTGTCAGTTACATTGCCTGTAGAGCATTTCAAAACATGACATCATAGCCAATCACAGCCACGCCACTAACTCAATGTTGTGGGCCTCTATCACAGTCAAAGTGGCTACAACGCATTTCAAAGTCTCATTTTTTTTTTTTATTCAAAAGTTCCAAGATTACAACTTACAAGGTTTTGTGAAACGAAAAACTGAGTAAATGGCATTTGTTGGAGTTGGTATAGCGCATTTATGGATGGGATTGCATCCAGTCAAGCGCGACTAGCTGGACAGGCGGCGTAGTAAAATTGTTCACTTAGAAAAGAAAGTGTTGTGACTAAAAACGATCGTTTTTAACTAAAACAAAAGGTTATGTATGCAGTTACGCCTTTGGTTTCATGTTTTCCTATGAGTGATGTTTTTTTGGATATATTGATTTATTATTTTATTTAAAATCGCCATAGGTTATGCAATAAATGTTAATACACTTGACCTTTGCGCGCGTTGTAGCAATAATTTTCAGTTTGTTTTTTTTATTTTTTTTATTTTTATTTATTTTTATTTTTAGCTTACTCTATATATTTCCCTGTTATGAACGATAGTTGTGGTCAGGTGGGTCAATGTGCTGTTGGTGTAAAATAGATAATAAATTTTAACGCAGCCGTCAGACTGTTTTGATGATAATCGTAATTTATAAAGTGGATTTAGTATGTGACATAACCACTGTACGCAGAAAAAAAGGAAAATATGTTATTTCTTTTTTAGTCTGTGATTTAAAGATGACATTGCACACTTATTTATGTGATAAGGGTCCAATGTTAGAGATTTAAAATTGTGTTATACTGTTATTACTGATCTTTTTTTTTTCCTCTTTGCGTCTAGACTTTAGACTGAGAAGCAACATTAGGGTTTGATGTTGCAATTTGTTTGGTTTAATACTTGAATAAAAATGGGAATACGCTTGAGTGTTTGTGGAAAGAAATAGTTTTCACATTCATTAATCTTTACTGCGTGTATTATCAACAAGTCATATACGTACCTATGTTTCATTGAATAAAGTGCAATAAAAGTAAATTGTAATATATTAAAAAAATGTGTATGTTGGTGTGTATTTATTATCTTTATTCCTATTGTGAGTTAATAAATTGAAGAAAAAATTGTGTAAAAGTTTTAGCACTATAAATGGGGAAAAACGAAATGAGTCTAATGCTTAGTTCCCACTTGGCAGAAAATTTTCTGCTGCAGAAAATTTTGAGTGCAGAAAAGTCTGTGGACTGAAAACTGGGCAAAAAAATGCAGAAAAGTAGAATTTAAAAATGGATGCCAGCTAAGGAAGGTAATTTGTAAACACTGCTGCTTTCTACACTCAAAAATTTCTGCAGCAGAAAATTTTCTGTTAAATGGGAACTAAGCATTATGCTTAGTTCCCACTTGGCAGAAATTCCGGCAGAAAATTTTCTGCTGCAGAAAATTTTCTGTCGTAATTTCTGCCAAGTGGGAACCAAGCATTATATAGAGAACTTTAAAATAAATAAAACTTTAGTATATTTATCTTGTTGCAGCAGATGTTAATTCACTTTAGAGTCATGCTTAATTTTTATAGATGAACTTGGGTTTGGTACTGTTGAGCTTTAGAATCACCTTTCAGGGTTTAC
>JH430285.1:70568-110345 GCA_000239455.1 Strigamia maritima
CAATTAAGATAAAGGGATTAAGATTAGAAGATTAATGCTAGGTTCCCACTTGGCAGAAAATCAAGCAGAAAATTTTCTGCTGCAGATAATTTTGAGAGAAAAGTATGTTTTTCTGTCGTTGATTCCCACCTGTGGACTGAAAAGTAGGCAAAAAAGTGCAGAAAAGTAGAATTTAAAAATGGATGCCAGCTAAGGAAGGTAATTTGTAAACACTGCTGCTTTCTACTCTCAAAATTTTCTGCAGCAGAAAATTTTCTGTCGTAATTTCTGCCAAGTGGGAACCAAGCATTATATAGAGAACTTTAAAATAAATAAAACTTTAGTATATTTATCTTGTTGCAGCAGATGTTAATTCACTTTAGAGTCATGCTTAATTTTTATAGATGAACTTGGGTTTGGTACTGTTGAGCTTTAGAATCACCTTTCAGGGTTTACAACATCAAAAATTTTATTACTGAATAATGTTCGCCATTTCTTAAAATGTCCGAAAAGATTTTTATTTAAGTTTTCAGAACACGTTTAAAAAATCATTTTGGTATCCCTTTGAGCTTGGTAAGGGACATTGTTGGCCGCTACTGGCATGGCGCTGTTTCTGACGTCACAGTTGGTATTGCCTATATTAAATGCATAAGGTTCACGTCACGATCGCGCACATTCTCGGTTTGGTCTTGTTTTTATCGCTCACTTTTTTATTTTGTTGTCTGCTCGTTTTAACAACTTTACCATTGAATTTAAAAACCTTTTAATATTCTTCAAAAAATCTCAGGATTTATTTAAGGGTTTCAAAACATGCGTGATCATGGACCAATAATAAATCTGATTTCGTAAACCTTTTAAGCTACTTTCCGTCGCATTGCGACTAAACAGTTCTTGATTTTGTTGCAAACGTACAATACCGTAAATGAGGAATTGCACAAGCGATTTTTTTTTTTAAATTATAGGATTTACTTTATTAAAATTAATTTGTTAATATTAAAAGGAAACCTTCTATATTTTTCTTTATATTTTGCGCGTGTGCGATGCGGCTTTGCTTTAAAATTTGCTCTTTATTCAAAACTTTGAATTCAACTCAAAGTAGCAGTAAAACGTTTTGTAGTTATGTTTTTCTAATCTAATTTTGCTGCTAAAGTCAATAAACATCTTAAAGAAACTCTTTAATTCAATTCTATGACAACTCTTTAAAATTATGTGATGTAAAAATTATCATAGCTGAACAAACTTAAAGTACAAAATCCACAGCAGTTTCGAAATTAATTGATGATTACATGGCGAAATTCTTATATGTAGAAAAAAATTTACTCATTTCTTGAATTGTCTTGAATCAGAATTATCTTTTACATTTTACTAAATCTACAGAATTAATTAAATATTCAAGCTTGACATTTTATTAAAGTTTTCTTTAGCTTTTGAGCGTGGTAATATTTTTTCACGAAAGTCAAAAGTATTGATCGTTTGTCTAAATGAATTATTGGTGGTACCGTTTTAATATTAATAGACGGTAAGTGTGTTTGGGTCTTGTTTAAAATTATTATAATAATAGGTTCTAGCTGTTCAGCAAGATGTGCTTTGACATTACATCAATTATTAATGAGAGTCACTGGATTCGGTAATTCCGAAAATTTTAAATATGTTTGATTGATGTGGTATACAACAAATGAAATTGGATAGTTCGATTTGATATGATAGTGTGAGAGCTTGCAATTAATTTCTCTCGCTTTTACCTTGATCGTCTCTGAATAGGCTCAATATATGAGAGTTTGATAAGAAAATGTAAGTGTAAGTAAGATCTGTTTGTACAAACTCGAGGAAATTTGTATTGTTTTTGCAACAAATGGAAATACTTCATAGTTTAAAGTGGGAGTTTAGTTTCTTATTGCATTGTCATTAAACTTTTAATTGATTTAAAATCGCTGATAATAATAATAAATAAGTACGAATGCTCTTAAAATTATGTAGCATTTAGTTGGGTGGGTTATGTGCTAATTTTAAATGAAAAAAAAAGTAATACAACTATGGCGGTTTGTACATTTCATTCTGAATTACGTGTTATGATGAAATTGTGCGCGATAGGTGTTGTTGAGATATCTAGATTTAATGAAGGTGCAGGAGAACGTTATACAAGTAGTTCAAAGCCCCGACTTGTTTCTAGGCAACTAATAGAATAAAAGACATTTCTGATAACTATTTCTAGATGAATAGGCACGTGCGGGGTTGAGTCCCTTTAAAAAGTCGAAATGAAGCTATGTCACTTCTTTTTCCAACCGAATAGGATAAAATCTAGGGTACGGTATTAAGACAATGTTTGTAACAAAGTGTGTTGAAATCTCATATAATAGGGGTGCACTATAATAACAACATTGGAAGCACCAATGGGACAATAACGAAGCACTACAACCAATTAACAAAATCAACAGTTGCACGTACGTGAAGGGCCAAGTTCCTGGATCTAACTCTCATTTCCTCTCGTATTTTCTTCATTACTTATGATGGCCCCTGGATGAGGACCGCAAAGTCAAATCTTAGAGAACTCTTGTCAAATTGAAATCAAAATTCTAGTTAAGATTTTGCAATGCAAAATTAATTTTAATACAGAGTAATAAAAAAAATCAATGTTGTTATGAAATACAGATGGGCTGCTTTCCTGGAAGATGTTGAATGCCAAGTTTGCAATCAATGGATCTAGTTGATCTGGTTGAACATTTTCAACTTTTGACATTTCAAAAAAAAATGGATTTTTTTAGTAAACGCCATTTTCGTTAGACAAAGTTAAACCAAATTGTAGTAAGATAGAATATGATTGAAGTGCTAATCAATTATAAAAAAATTTAAACAAACGATGTTGAAAAGGCTCTTTTCAACTGCGATTGCCACCTGCATTATCACAAAATGAGATCCCCTAATGAAATGGTAGAAGATTTTATTGACCCACTATATAATGCTTTGTAACATTCAACTTAAATCCATTTCTTTAGTGAGTTTTTCTTATGTTATTTGTACGTTTAATAGATAATATAAATGATTTAGAACTACCTGTTTTTAAAACATTTCCGTAGGCTACTTTTTTTTTAGTTTATTGTTGTAAGTTTCTAATGTATATTGGAGCTTAAAGAGATGCCAGCCTAATGCAAAATTCATTTTAAAACGTAATAAATATTGAGAAGATGTTTTCTTGTAGTTTATTTGCTTCATATTGTTTGTTTTTAGTCGTTTTCAGTTAAAATAATACCAAAAAATATATATATAATAAATTTCATTTATGTAATGTTTAATGACGACGTTTTATCACTATTAGGAAATAGTTTAGCCATGGAAATGTAATTATTCAACTGCCTGGGAATATTACAACAGAGATGTTTTTTCTTCGATCTTATAATAGTTACATATTTGCATTTCAAAACTTTTACAGTATCAACATGCTGACTGATTAGTCCTAAACAAACATGTTACGTAATGAGCTATAAATTAATAAATGATTAACAAGTAAGCTTATAACTAGCGATTCTTAATGACAGAAAAAATTATTTTTTTATTTAAATTTTATGCGAAATATCAATGAATAAAAGGAAAAAAATAGAAAAGAATTAAAAGGCGTAACCATAGTCGCTTGTGGTCTGTGGAGGCAAGGATAAAGCTGGAGTTTCAGGTGTTTTAAATAAAGTCTTATATAACCGGAACCGCTGGTTGAAAAATTTTAAAATAATAAGTAAATAACAGTTTTTTCAAAATGATGTACAGTTTGGAACGCAATCGAACAAAACACATGTTTATATATACCGTAATATTCCGTAATATTACGGGTTCCCCAGTGCCCAGAATAGAACTGATATTGGTCATATCCCTTTAAATTTAATTCCAGATGAAACTTTAAATTTAAGAAATACAAAAGCTTGTAGAATATCTGTTGATTGTGTCACATTTCCGCATCACTAATCTCAAGATACCAATTTCCATACAAAAGGTTGTTTATGAAGGTTTAAAAGCTTTTAGTCCAATCCCACGAGTTGATGCACTGATGCAAAGAATAAGTTGCGCTCTTTGATCATAAAAGCTGAAATTTCTTTGCTTCGTAAATTACGGTATTTCTAACCATCCGGCCCTTGAGACTATCTACACGCAGTCATTTATATCTCACTTTCATTGAAAGCTATAAGTGGGTGATTTTGAATAACCCCGTGGCAAGTGAATACACTAATTTTAAATTTTCTCATTTTTCGTCTTTTGATTTGAATTTTGCGATATTTCTTCATTTTCTTTATTTCGCTGCTGCTGTTCTTTAAAATGGTTGAAGCTGTGATTAGATAGTTTTTACAATGTGGGGGGGTTCGTGGTTGTTGTTGGTGGAGGATTAAATTGTCCTTTTAAACTAAACTCAGAACGAGAATGTATAGTGATGAATAGTGCACACTTGTACAATAAAATGGTTTTAAGGAGATTGATTTTGATAATTTTCAGAAAAGGTAAAGAAAATTTGAAATTTGTTTATTTTTTAAAAAATCAATTTCTTTGCTGAGTAATAATGAATTCAATCAATTAGTCTTTGGAACCGCAAACGGCCTTGGTGTGCACCAAAGTACACATATTTGAGGTGCCGAGGGGTTAATAAAACAAAGTGTGAAAGGGTTAAATTAGAACAGAATGGGTTTGGATTATGGTTGCATAAGTGACATGCTGGCACGGTTCCATCGAGGGTAGTTGCGTTTTAGAAATGTGTCAAGATCATCGCTCAGTGGGACTGAACCGGCTTCTTAGCATGCACTTGGCCAAATTGATTAGCGGAACACGAAATAAACAACTCGTTAAGGATGTATGAGCATTAGTTTTACTTTAAGCTAAATTGCTCATCAAACCGCTCATACGGATAAATTGGGCGGAGTAAAAAATGTTTATTAGTACAGAAAATTCAAATAACTTATTCGTGTAAGAAAAGTTCAAACTGTGAAATTTTTTGAATTTTTGTCTCTTTTATTATGTGTTTAAAGGGGTTCTGAGCAATTTGTGATGACGTTGGGTAAGCAGGTAAAACTATTTTGGCTTTTCTATTCAATTTAATGGGCGTATCTTGTCGTTGATGAGTAAATGTTTTCCGAGCCGGTAGCTGACAACTGCTCGTTGGACTTTTTTTTTTTCGGGGAAATTTTTCCATCAACATCTTGATAACATTTTGTGCAGTTGTCAATACATGGCATGTGTAGTTATTTTTGTGTGTCTGTCTGTTTGAATTGTCTTGCTTTGAAACGAAACGACAAATTAAAACAGATAAAAGAAACGTTTCATTTAGTGAAATGCAGCTGAGTTATACCATTAAATGATATGGTGTTTTTAGATTGCTGACAGCTGGCAAAAAAACATGGTATTGTGCTTGGGTTCGTTTCGTTTGTGTCTGTACCGTCTATTATGCTTTTTTCCCCGTTTTTTTGTTTAAATCTTCAATTTTAATAATTTAGTTATGTTTTAGAATGTTATATCTCCTTAGATAATATTTTTTCAATATTTTTTAAATTCAGAAAGTTGGTTTTGTCTGTTTAGGTAGAATTTACACAAACAGAATTTAAAATTACTCTCAATTATGCATCTAATAACGGACTGCTTCGTATTAAATATTTCTTTATTAACTAAACTTAATATATAAATTTAATTTTTTTTAAGATTTAAATATAAAGTTGTCAATGAACATCAATTAAAGTAGTTTTATTTGTTTTTAATTTAAATTTAGGTTTATTTATGTGGTTTTGAAATTAAAAATTCAAAGATGAAATTCTAATTCTCAATTAACCTCAAACTGAAGTTAATTTAATTTTGATTTTAAGATTTTAATACATTTATCATGGATCTGATTAAAATTTATTTATTTTGGTTTGAAGTAAAATTTTAATCATAAAATCATGCAATACAAGTTATGGTCTGCTTGAAGGAGTAGTAGTGTTCAAGTGGTATTATTGATTTATTTAAATGTATAAAGATTTGTTTATATCGCTCGTTAAAAATTATATCAACACAAGAGATAATGGGTTTTGAACAAATAACTAATTTGTAAATGAAGATACTAAGATAGTAGAATTAGCTCGTTTATCTACTCATTAACAAATGACTTTTTTTGTTTACTTTAAGTCTTAATGTGAGTTTTGGCAACAGTTTTAGCCACTTGTTTTACAGCGTATTTATAGAAAGAGAAGATGTTGATTGTGAGATTTCGGGACGCCAAATAAAAATATATAAAAAAATAAGCTTACCGTAAACTCTGATCATTGTGGACATCTTCATACTGTATCCAATATTATCCAATGCACTTTTTTTTATAAGGAACTAAAATTTGTTGTTAAATGCACATTTGAATCGTTTGAATCAACGGAAAAGGCGTGACCTCCAAATGCTACAAGTGAACGGCCTTTAAATTTGTAATTCGTACGTCTGTCGAGGAAAAAAATGAATAAAAAACACTAATGAGTGATCAAAAGTTTGACTGGAGACAATTTTTGGAACAAAAAAATGTTTAAACGTCATAAACTTGGCATATTTTTGTTCTTCGTGTTTATTTTTCTATAATTTTTAAACTACGTGTTAATTTTTATTTTTAACACAACTTTCGAAATTAAAATGTATAACTCGTTTAGTGTAAATATAAAGTTAAACCAGTTTCCGCTGTGAAACATTTTATCTAAAAATTTATTAAAATTTCTAATGTATGTGCCAAAAAGCAAGATTTACTGGATCAACTAGTGGGAAAAGGCCATAATTTACCTGTAGTAAAGTGATAAAACGACTTGAAGTTAATTTACGGTGATTTTATTCCCACACTCTGTCAGTTGTCACCTGTAGCGTGTTTGTTGCCAAATGCTCAACTCTTCTGTGCTGGCGCTGGCTTCATAGAGCGTCTGCGTTTCCGAACCTCTTTGTGATACTGCTTATAATTCTCGTGTTTTCCGCTAGAGGTAATGGTGTGCAGTGATGTTGTGTTGGCCAGCTCCATTGTCGTCACGTTTGTGAGCTCGTGTCAGGTGTCATGCTGTTTAAGTACACGACATCTGTTGGGGATTTGTGGAAAACTTTATATTTGAAAAGTTTTGTTTTATTTTGAATTTTTATGTGAGAAGAAATTTATAGATATAAAATTTATGACGAGGCTATTGTCTCAAATTTCGAATGGTTGATGACTTAAAAATAAAGCGATAAACCTTAATTTCTTGTAAGTGTTGTGAATAAAAATAAATTATCTGGAGCTGTAAACACCATTTTATGATTCCTTTCACTTCTTTTATGGTAAAAAATGTTTTTGGATAAAGTGGAGACTTGGTTGTGTTTGTAAAAAAAAAAAAAATAAATAAATAAATAAAATAATATATAAAAGTTCTTGTGGTTTTGATAATTTTTATAAAATTATGCTGAAAGTGCTTTACAACTTTGATGTCTGTATTATTTATTCAAGGTTCATCTTACAGCAAGTTTCAGAGTCATATGTCGCATGGTATACAAGACATCTTTAGCTTGTCTTGGGTATCTTATATTTATACAGAATTTTTTTATTTATTGTGCTTTGTTTATCTTTGGCTATATTAATGAAGTTTTTAATAAAAAAATCATAGTTTCATGAGCTGTGCAGAAGAACATGTCAATCATTTATAGTAAAAGTTATAGAATTAAATTTGTATATTTTTATTTAATTTTTGATGATTTTAAAATCGTATTGCATTGAATTTCTTATTCTTACTTTGGAATAACCGAATAACCTTAGAATTCAGTTACCCAACATTTGTGCGAACGCTGGAAAAATGCCAAATTGAATTTTCTGAAGTTTTCAAAAAATTTGAAAACTGAATATACGTCTATTTAAGCTATTAAAGTTATCGTAGCATTTTTTTGGGTATAGTATTCACAATGTTTACTATTCACTCATACAATGTCCTCATTTTACTTTTTTATTTTTTTTTGTCTGAAGGTCATCAATCAGTAGCCGGGGTACATTATTTTGTTAACTAATATATAATTCATTTCAGTTAATTGAAATTCAAGAATGAGATAATGTGTGAATGCTATTAGTCAAAAATAACTAGAAATTTTATTTAAATTTTTCTGATGAGTTCTTCTTGATATGAGCAAGATGCCCTTTTCAACGACCTTGAAGAAACGAGCTTGAGATAAACCACACACAATTTTATTTTTATTTGAAAATGAAAATGAATTTTGCATGGCAGCATAAAAGAAAAATTATAAAAATAAACTTTACTGATTCTTATCGGTTACCTTCTTGACTTTCATTCTTACATCATATCTGGACTTGCGTTTTATTATATTTTTTTCTAATATTAGCTCAAACGACACAGATGTCACATTTCTCATAAATTTATGATCGAAACCATGCAGTTTTATTGTGTCCTTTGATGTGATTCACTTTTGTCTTGCGAGTGTCTGCTTTCAAGTGATATTCGTTTATGGAAGTTTCAGTCTTTGGAGTTTTTTTTAAACATTTTTGTGTGTAAACTGGAAAAAAACGTTTTGTGTTCTTTTATTATCTTTGGACGAGCGAGCAAAGCGAGTGAATTCTTCGGTTCCGATGCGTTTTGTATTGTTATTATATACGATTTTTCTAGTTTCGTGAAAAATTGGTCCACAGTGATTACAATATTGAATGAAGGCGGCTCATGCTAGTGTGTTACATACGATTTTGCTGATATTTGTTGTGTTGTGTACTTCGTGAAATGACAAGTTTAAGATTGAAAATCTTACTTTTGATTTGTTTTTGTTGTTTTTGTTAATAATGGCTGCACATCAGTGACTACTAATAACAGACTAATATCAGACTAATAAGTAAAACTTCATCTGTAGTATTCTATGTCTTTATAAAAAAATAAAGCATGTATGTTATTAATTCATATTTTGATTATAATAAAACTTTTTAAAGTAAATTTCATCACAATTTTGCTAAAATAAATACACAATTTCGACACACTTGGTCGTCCGACGATGCAGTTGTTTGTATTTTCTTTTTCACAAAAAAAATAAATTGGCAATTTTTTTTTTTTGTGCCGGATGATTTGATTTTTTTCTTTCCTTTTATACAGCACACTCATCTATAGTGTTTTGTTACAAGAACCTATTTTTGTACTTGAAATGACCTTGTGTATTTTATTGGGATAATGTTTGCGACATTATTATAATCTTTTTCATCTAAATTGTATACGTTGTATCATAATACACCTACAACCCTTAAAATTCCTTTAGGCTAATTTTGTGTGCATTATATAGGTCCATGAGACTGCTGAAGTGCTGAGATGATATCTTGTAAGTTATTTATAACAACTTATATTTTTTTGATGATTGTACATAGATATTTTGTCAGTTACCGCTTAGGTTATCTCTCGGTTGAACCAATAGGTTATTCGAATTAATTTTGCAGTATGTACGTGACACAGCGTGATGGTATGATTGTAATTCTACATCATGTTCCTGTCAGATGAAGACAGATATCTGCACTTGATGTGGATGAATGGATTATTGTTCTTTTAAGTTTTGCTAACATAAATTACAGGCGCCTTATTAACTTGGAGATTTTGTGTAGGAGGTTTGTTTGAAACGCTACAAATTTTAAAAATTGTGAAAATGTTACATGTATATATATATGTATATACATATAATAATTTAATTTAATTTAATAACAATTGTTATTAAATCGTAGGCATCAGTTAAAGTGTTTTTTTTTTTACTTTTTTTTTTTTCTTCAAAACACAAAGCCAGGTTTATTTCTTATATAGATTTGTTTATCAAATAATTTTCAGTTTAGTTAAAAGTTCTGACAAACATTTATTTGGTTACAGATGCCAGGGCAACACTGTGGGTGTGTTTCTATAAATGTTTTCAAATAAATGTTTTGAAAAGAAATTGTTGTCTGGGCTTCACTTAATACTTTTTTGAAAGAAAAAAAATAATTTAAAATCTTATATTCGAGGCGTTCCGGATTCAGTTTGTTTACCTGATGGGGGAATATGGTTTAATGGTAAAAAATATGGTAAAATCGTAAAGTCTTATATATGGTCTGTCTGGGCAGCACTTAATGTTTGCATAGGTATTGGCATCTAAGTCTAGAGGTGAAACACCTCAATGTATTAATAACAACTGGTCTAATAAAGAGTTGGAGCACAGCGCTACAGCGCACTGGTATCAGCGACACATTTTTAAGATCGATCAGAAATAATTGATCAGAAACCGAATTAAAATATTGAGTAACTGACAACAAAAAATTAACGAGGCAGTAACCGATTGATTAATTAGTCACATCAAATTACACGCGTTAACGAGTGAAGCACACGGAAGCACAGGGCCAGTTTTAAGGGAGAGAATATACTAAGTGTGAAGTCAGTTGAATATTTTGTAAAATTAAAAAAACAAAGGTTGAAAGAAAACAGATGCCTTATGAGACTATACTTTTGTTTATGGGGGATTTTATTTAGTTTTGATAAAGTGTAGTGGATTGATTTATTGGCAACTGGAAAGGAGGAAGGGATGAAGATTTTAAAAATCAAGAGAGATTTCAGGAAATTGTTTTTCTTCTGTGTTGAAATTGCAAGTGTTCTGCCTGCCAATCTATGAGCTGGCTTGGCTGTGGATAATAAATGGTCAGAGACTGCTCACTGACGTGATTGTGCAATGTGCATAGAAAACAAATGATGCTCTCCATGCACCATTCATTCACCTTGACGGTCACATCAGGTCACTCGTGGATCATCCCCGTCACATTAAATGGTCATTCTATGTAACTTATCAGGGATTGGCAGACAGAACCTTCAGTTCTATATTAACAGATGATGTTATTATATAGTTTGTTTTTTGGTTTTTGAATTTTTACAAACTTATTTTTTAGGGATAAAGGATACTGACACAAGAGCTCAATTTATTTGTGAAGCCATAGCATAGTGACTTCACTTTTTTTTAAGTAAAGGATAATGATCTAAAAACATCTAAGCAAAGAATAAAATCAGAAATAAATGATAAAATGAGTGGTTTTTATATTTTTTAAATTACCGTATTTTGTCGAATTAGCGCCGCGCTTATTCCAAATTGTAGCCGGGGGCGAGGAATTCGAGGGCGGGCGATTCAATCTTTTTGATGTTTTGCAACTTAAAAAGTTACGTTTAGCTATGCAAACGTATTAAAAACGTTTGCATTTACGTTTTTAATACGTGTGCACGTAGTAAATCAATTAAAATCGATTAAAATCGATCAAAATCAATTAAAATCGATCAAAATCGATCAAAATCGATTAAAATCGATCAAAATCGATTAAAATCGATCAAAATCGATCAAAATCGATCAAAATCGATTAAAATCGAAAAATTGAGCGGCGCTTATTGCAAAGTACAGCCGGGAGGGGGGGGGATAATTCGAGGCGGCGCTAATTTCGGTAGTTGAATGAAATTTACATTAAATCTTAGAAATTCAAACAAATTTACTCAAATCAGCTCAAACGCCCTTTGATCTATTATTATTATTTTGTCAGCATCCTATCCTGTATTGCCATCTATTGGCAATGCCTTAACAATTGGAGTGATTTTATGAATCTTTTCCTGTATTGCCATCTATTGGTTGTATTATTACATTTTGGAAGTAGCGCCTGCTAGTGATGTATTGAAAAATCTTAAATTTGTAATTGAAATTGAAATTGTTTTTATTTATAAATGTAATTATGATAAAGAAAATTTTTTTTTTTGCATTTCTTGGTCAAACATTCATTCTTCATTTTTTCATACATTTTCTCAGTCTCTTTGAACATCCGTTTGCTGTCAGCACTGTACTGTATGGTATTGCCAAATTGCATCTTTCACTTTTGGAAGAGGAAGATTAACATTTGAATGAAGTAAATAAGAATTATTAAAAAAAATTAAATTTTTCTTCCATTGTCAAACATTAATTTTACATTTAGTAAAGTAAATAGGTGCGTTAAATTCCAAAGTGATTATAAAAGCATAATTAAATCTGATTATAGAGAATCAGATTAATCTGCTTTAAGCATTGAACGTGTTATTAAGTTTCAGTCTGTGTATGCGCAGTTGCAAACTTAAATATTCTAGGATCAAGTTCCTTGATCGGAACTAGTTCTTAATCAAAAATCCATCTCCGGATTGTTATAGTTTTCTCCTTTCAGTTAACATTTTAAGTTACTATTCGCTATTTTCAGTGATTATAGAGGGCGCTGCAAAAAAAAAAAGTGGCTGCCGAAATAGGATAACAGCAGCACATTTATATTGTTGTGCATCTTGCATATGAATTATGAAGCTTATTCATTGGAATTCATTGGAATTCATTCATTGGAATAACAAAAATTAAAAATAACAGCTGATAATTTAATATTTTTAAGTATAGAAATGTTTTTAGTGAAGAAAAACTGCATTTTTATCATTTTTGTACTTTTGATGGAGATTCAATAAATTCATGCCGTATCAAGTGAACCATATCCCGCATGAAAAAAACCAAATCTCAATCAAAAAAAAAAAAATTATCAAATTATCCATTTTTTCAATAGGAAAACACAGAAAAATCAACAAAAATAACGACAACACATTTATTCCTCACCTTTAGCCTAACTTAATCTCATTTTGCAACTCATGTTATCCTACTTACAATAGTTTAATAACTGCTCACTAGGGTGGCGCCACTCAAACTGAAAATAGCGAATAAAATATAGTAGTATACATTAAAGTATACTAAAAGTGTTGTAATGTAGTATAAAATATATAAAAAAGCCCTGAAATCTCTTAATAAAGTCGATCGAGTGTCACCTCGATCAATCTTGAATCCAAAATGGCTGCCAAAAATGCTGCCATAAACAAGATTTTAGTAGCATAAACAACCCTCAAAGTGGTTTATGTAAAAACGGTTTATGGGTAAACTGATTGTTGGAGAATGACGTAAAAATCGTCATTTCCGCCAGGCAAGAATCAAAAGAATCAAGATAAACAGTTGATCCCTTTGGAATTGAATGCACCTATTGTGTTGTTGGGTTGGGGTCTGTAAAGTTGCACAATCCGACATATTGTATGCGTAAACATACAGTCATCTTTGGGTTTTTTTTTAATTTTTAAAAAATGATCAAATCTAGCGTACAGGAAATGACTTTCGCTCAGTTCGGCCGAATCGAAAGCTATTTCTTGCCGCTCAATATGAATCTTGCTTGCTCTGACCAGCCAAAGCCATTTCCTGTATGTTGTTGGCCAGTCTGTTACTATAGGAGGGGCTAGGTTGGGGTGGAGGTAAATATTGGTGTTGAGATTAAAAGTGGAGATAAAGGATCAAGAAGTAAGATAATGTTGAATTTCAGAATTGATTTATCCAGAAGTACGTATAAGGTTCTGATTTATCCAAACAGACTGCGTATAGCTATTTTATATTCAAAAGTTAAAGTTTTATATTTGGATATCCAATTGGAGTATAAATATATTTTGTGTACTTAACTTGTAAAATTCACAAAATAAACTTACTGTATGTGATGATTTCCTATACAGATATACTTAGTATATATGGCTACCAGTTAGTAAATTTGAAGGAAAAAAAGATCACAAGAGGCAGATTGAATGCAAGTTTTAATGTTAAAGGTCAAGTGCAATCATTAATTTAATTTTTATATGTGTTAGATTCTTAATAATAACATGCATTTCATTGTTTAAAATATTTTATTGACGCATATTTATTATTTTATAACAATTCCAATATTCTGTCTGCACAATGCAAAGCATCATGGTCGAATGACTTCTCAATCCTAAAATTCCACAACTATTTTGTTTAAATTTCAACTCTCTGAGCATGCACATGCCTATGCGCATGCGCACAGAGAGTTATTTTGTTAACAATTGGAACTGGGGACTTCGATCAATTACATTTTTAAAAATTACATACATACGATCTCCGTCGACCGATGTTAAATCTAAATTGTTAAATCTAATAACAATAGCGAAACATTGTACGTCTACTATATTTTGTTGTAATTATTATTTGTTTGAATTTATTGGAACTAGTTCACAGATTAGGAGAGGTTAGACAGATGCGACATTAGCCTCAAAGTCCTTTGATCTGTGCGTAAGGGCTAAATCACAGATTAGGAGGCTGGATAAGCCGAGAGATAAGCAGCGCACCAAGCGGGCGAGACGGGACAACTAACAATTTAACATTATAAGATATGCGAAATTAGTAAACAAGGTAGTAATTTTTTAATTTTTTTGAAACATTTTTACTTTTTTTTTAATTACTGCAATTACTTCCAGAGCAATTAGTTGTATGGTTATTTGGCGGTTTTTGGCAAACTAAAATTTTTTTAATTATTTATTTTTGGTTACTTGATTGCTTACACTTGTTTTTACTGTTTTCCATCATTATCGTACAAATTTTGAAGTAATTATACAAAAAATGCAAATTAGCGATTGTTTGCAACCATATGGCTATGGACACAGTACAGTTGTCCATCTCGCCTACTTGATGGGGCACCTGTAACCGGAATCACTATTATTAGAGGCTAATGACGCATCTGTCTAACCTCCCCTAATCTGTGAACTAGTTTATGTAAATAGGGGTATAAATGTATGTTTCCGGTTTGATGAAATGGAAATGTAATTTTTTGTTTTTTAATCATAAATCGGCAAATTGCTATAGAATCAATAAAGAAGTCGATAAATTGCTTCAAAATCGATCAAACACAGTACTAAACTTCTATAAAACTTTCTAAAACTCTAGAGAAGATACGTGGGAGATCGCGTATACGGCAGGCCGTCGCCGATGTACCGTCTGTGGCATAAATTTATTGGATTTTGCGTCCAAAATCTAAATTTTTTAATTTGCGGTTATTCATATTATCTAAAAATTTTAATTTGCGGTTATTCATATTTTGCAAATGAATAGCCGCGAAATAAAAATTTCCGGTTGTGCAACATGAATAAGCGCGAAGTATTTTAATTCATGGTTATTTACATGCTAAACATGAATAACCGTGAATGGTTTTTTTTATCTGAACACCTTGGATGGCCAGCTTACTTGGTGGGTCTTGCAGCTGGGCTGTCTTTGGGATGATCTGATCTCTTTTTGTTGCGTTTAGATTATTTTGCTGGGAACTAATGTTTTTCAAATTTGAACGTAAATGTTTAATGTTATGCAACAACTTTATGTTTTGCGAGCGAGTTTTAGATATTCAAGCGGATACAATGTGCGCCCTTGGTCGCAAGAAGTGGTGACCAAACCGCCTGTAATTCGTCTGCATTAATCTCGTTTATTTAATCTGTTTATTTAATTGTGGTTTTATGTCAATTTATTCCCGATGATCTTGCTTTTCTATGTTTTGTATGTTTGGACTTTTTTTTGTAATTTTTGGGTTTTTTGGCAGTGTCCTGAGTGGCGATGACGACCTGAGTGAGGTTTAAATGCACATTTATAAGTACAGATTAACAAATTCAGTGCAGCATGTTGCCACTAAAATTAAATTTACACTTAAATTTTGACTTGTTATTGCTGGAAGTGTTTGGGACATTTAAATGTTAAATGTTTTAAAAAAAATTTCACAAAAACGTTTTCTCACGAACTGGGTACGCCTACACGCATTTGAAAGGACGCGATACTCCGAAAAGCAGGAGGGCCCTGGTTGAATGAGGCCCTGAGCGGTTACAAGACTAAGGGCGTTCGCAACCACCGCATTCGTTTCTGTTGATACAAATTAATATATAGTTTAGGTGGTAATTACCTACTAATTAAAAAGAACGCCATTTAAAACCACCTGTTTGATTAAGAAATTAGAGGATAGAGAATTAACCTAAACCTAAAGTCAGATTTCAAAACAAGGCGGAAGCCTAATCAGGAAAACAAGATGATGGATCTCCACTTAGGTTGGGTCAAGCAAAGTAAACGTTCACCTTCACCTGGTTGGCTATGGAAATAACAAAGTGCACGCATAACAAGTTGAGATCACAACCAGGTCCACTTAGGTAAGCCACTTGAGCTGTAAAAATACGCGTGAAGATTTAGAAAAGGAATGAACTGAAAACACATGAAAATTTAGAGGGAAATGACCTTCAGACAAGGATGAAGGGACTAGCCCTACTAGCTACGATCTATGTGCTAGCAGAAAGGAGAGTGAGCTTCAAAAGTTAGGAAAGCTCAAACTCAAAATCTCACACTGCAATCTCATTGGCCCTCCAAAAGTGAGGGACCAATGGGAGTGCAGGCGTAAATGAGTCAGCTCACTTAGTATGCACAAATATGGGTCATTCCAAATAAAGGACAAAAACAACACGGGGGGATTACATAACAAGAGAACACAGTCATCACAAATGGCTTTGACCAGACATACAAATGGATAATAACAGGACACATAAGTAAGCATATGTAAATTAGTTAACAGAATTTGGTTTATTATGGGATAAACAATAGGAACGTAATCTTAAAATGTAGCTCGTGACAGTTTACCAACTTGTTTATTTAACTAGTTATTTCATAAGTAAAATAAAATTACAAACAAAAATGAGTGAATGAGTATGAGTATGAATGAGTATGAGTAAAAATGAGCAACATCATGCAAGCCAACAATAAATAATAATAACTGGTAATCGCTAACAAATAAGGGTCGTTTAGAACAATGCTTTTACAATGAATGGATTGTTTGCATAAAACTTAAAAAGTTTATTTCTTGCCCAAGTAGTGGCCAGCTACAAAAAACACCTCAAAAAGATCTTAGTTTGTAATGACCCAATGCTGTCAGTTTTTTAAAAAATTTCTACGCCTTACGGTTGCTAAGATCACTCGAGCCAATCGCTAACTCTAATGCCACTAGAAAAGATAGTCAAGCCAAGTGTCTTACTTGGCGAGTGCTACCGCCTCTATAATTTGTGATTGCACTTGGCTTTTAATGATCTCATTGTCAAAATGGTTAAATAGCCAAATCAATAATGGTGTACTGTTAGAGCATTACATCGCCTTCATCCACCGCTAGCTGGACATTTCACTATAGTGGGCTTTTTGTGAATAATTTAGCACATGTTGTTAAACTGTTGATCAGTACACACAATCTGCTTCCATACTGCTATTAACAACATGTACTTGGTAAATTACCATGCTGTAATTATGCAATAATTATATAAAAAGAAACATATTTGCTATGAATTTATTTTAAATTTCACTCATTCTTAATATTAATAACATAATAACACTTCGGACTTAGTTTGTTTGGCTGTCCGATTCTATGGATATTTAATAAACAACTCAATAATGAAATTGCAATTTTATTATTCAATTTAAGCTGTACTCATTCTGGTTGTCAATGTCAATGACGCATATCATTCATTTGGACATAATAGTGTTTTGGATACTTGTTTATTCAGATACTGGCTGACCTCACATTTATTGACCAATAATAAATTTGCGAAATTAATTGTGACTTAATTGACTTTCTAAAACTTTAAAGCAATTCTATGAGTAATGTTAAATAATTCAAATTTTAAACTTTGGATTTAGTTTTGACTTGCATCAAATAAAAGCAGTGCAGGGCCCTTTTGCACTTAGTTACATCTCCATATAATACATAATGGATAATTTTGTAAAGTTGGGCGCCATGTAGGTATTATGGAATAATTCAAACGCTGAAATATGAAATAAATCACGCACTTCGGTATTGAATCGTAAGTTAAACTGCTTTTTTGTGGTAAATTCTAACGGCGACGCATAGCGTAAGTTGAATGGTAATAATATACAACAAAATATTGCAATAGAGTTTGAACGGAGATTTATATTTTCGATTTATCTAGCATTTAGGTGATTTAGTTTTTTCAATGTCAAGAATTGTTCGTTCTGTGTTTAATTTTTCGATATCGCGTTGTTTCTGAGGTTTTCTTTATGGCCAACAGATGGTGCTTTCATCAGTAGTTGCTTTGGAATTTAAAGTCAAGATTCAAAGTGCAGTGCCATATTCAATCGCTAAAAGCAGCGCAGAATGGTCCAATCTTCAACAACCCACATGATAACGCGTGTCCGCATTTGAGTTCATTTTTGAACGACTCATTCCGGGATTAAGTTTCTATTCACATCTTCGATTGTGAGTGACAAGGTAAATTGTTTCTTTTTACTTTGAACAAGATCTGAAAGTTGAATGTATGAAAGATTAATTTATTCTGTAGTTAATTGAAAGTTAATTTGGTAATTATTGTAGGAATTGATAATTACTCAAAATTATTATTCCGCTTCTGAATTAATTAAAATGGAAATCAATTGCGAAAAAAATGCAGGTAAAATTATTCTTTATAGAGGAAAGTTTGAAATTTTTATTCGTAAGTGAATATCAATATTTTTTACTATGATTCGATTGTTTTTATTTGTAATTGAAAAAAAAAAACCCATTTATATCAGAGTAGTTTCAGATAAAAAAATCTTATGCTCGTGAGCACGACTAATTTGATCAGGGTCTATTTTTTGCAAACTTGAAGCTGCAGAATCATAATAAGTATATCGGTCATGTTTTCCCGATTAGAAATACAACAAATATTTTTGCTTTTAGCGGAAACATAGATGTTTCTTCATACAGATTTTGTTCAAATAAATCTTGATAAATAATAAATCCATTTCTTTATATTGATTTTAATATTTTTGGGAAAAAAAGATGAAAAAGAAAAATGAAAGCAGCCCCGGAGTTAAGCACACTTGGGAGCTTGTAAATTCATTACACACGAGTAGTGATGATCGCATTAAGAAAAATGTATACTGATTTATGACAGCAAACTTTAGATTTGCCCTTTTGGTATTGATGTTCTGTCAGCCATATTCATCTTTTACTAGCCTAAAAGCCATATTTTATAATACATATTTAATCACTTTCTTTATTTCACTATATTTTTTTTTTTCAAATTTGTAAGTTGACTGTATAAATGAAAAAACTTTCTTTTTTTGCCTTTTTCTTCAACTTTAATCACAGTTTAGCACTGTCAACTCGAATGACAGTGAAGTACTTTTGAAGCTATTTTGGGGATTTTTCTGTTGACATGAACGGGATACAGCATAGTCACTTTATGTCACGGATCAATTCTTTGATCATTGATTTGATCAGTATTTTTTTTCAGTTTATATAAAACGTCTTTTTTTTATCGATTCAAAGGCAGCGGTGAGTTGACTAGGGCGCAAAATGGAAAGCTCCTTCGTGTCATAAGGTGTGTTGGTTCTCTTCATCTTACAAGATAAACAGAGTTCAACCAGAAAACCGCCGAATGACATTGAATGTGTGGCAAACTTTCAGCTTTGTCAACGTTTTCATCTTTGTTGGCACAATTTAAAATCTTTCTTTAAAAATAAAAAGAGCACACAAAAACTGGCTAAGAGATTTAGTTAGAGATTAGAATATGACAAAAATCAATATAGCAAGGCAAATGCCGTGGCTAGAAACTTACAAAATGACTAAACTGATAATTTTTAAAGCTTATACTTTAGGATAAAACTGCCATAAAAAGAACACAAATGGTGTTGAATTGTCAAGGTGAGGGTGAGTCGTCAATTGAATACAAGACAAAACGGAAAGGTCTCGAATCCTAATTCCGATCACAGTGTGTGATAGTAATGTAATTGCCCCAATTGAAGATTTTTTTGTGACATCAAGGAAATTCTGGTCTTTGGATCAATAGCTTTTATATTAGGAAAAGAATTTTAGTGGTAAAAAAAGAATATAGATCAGTTATAGTTGGTAAGTAAGCAATATAAAATTTAATTTTTTTTTCCAGTTTATTATTCAAATCCACAAACTTTTTTACTTTAAGGAGATCAAAAAATTTCTAGGCGTCAATGCTGGGAAGAATAAGTTATCACGTTTTGCTTCTAGAATTTCAAAAATTTTTATAGTTTTATTTTAGTATTTTTTTTCTATACATTGAGAAAATGTGAAATTCAGGTGCACAAGCCAATAAACTGATGGACCATTAATGAAACAATAAGAAACCACTCACCGTTTGCAAGATTTTTTTTTCTTAAATAAAAACGTATAAATTTTTTTTATATCTTTTCCCACTTCAACAATATTGTGGTAAAAAAAAACTGTGAATCAAAAAGTTGTAGAGCACAGCAACGGCATTTGACAAAATTACAACAGAAAAATCTTTCAGCTTTTCGCTTTTCTCTCATTTCACCATTTTTATCTGTTTATATTGTTCTTTTATTGTAGGTTATTGTTGTTCGATCACGTTTTATAGCATATTATTTACGTCCTGAAGTTCTTTGGGTTCTTATGGTTACACAAATAAAAAAGAACGAGAGAGAAGACATGAATCCAAATGTGACGTTGACGCCTAGAGTATTTATTTGCATTGACTATTTCAACTTGACACTGACATGCTGGGCTATGAACTTATGATGGGCTTGCAATGCTAAACGCAAGTATTGGAAATAGAAAAAACGACAGTAAAAAACTAATTAAACTTAACGAACGGAGCATGCATGAGTTTGTATGAGATAAAGGAATAAAGATGATCAGTCATTACATTTATCCCCGTAAAAAAATTAACGATAAGAATTAATTAGTGTACACGAAGTTATATGGAGTTAAAAACTTAAATTAATAATAAAAGCAAAAAGATTTTTGGCAGCTGATAAGTCAACATAATCGGGACAGCTTGCAACTAAAGTTGAAGAGAGATTCAAAGAGGGATTCAAAGCTATGGGATGCATATATATATATATATATATATATATATATATATATATATATATATAATCCGATGCTTGCCAACTAAAGTATGTGCTAAGTAGTCTAACGAAAAAGATGTCTGCGTTAAACTGTATAGAGCAATAATCAAGGAATAATTATGGGAGCTTTGAAAGTCCAGTTAACTTGAGAGTTTGGTCTGAATACAAATGTAACAAGAGACTGTGCTGTAGGTTACATTGCACGAGCAATTGGACCGTTTCTGGTGTTGCAGACAATTTAGGCCATTACAGAAAAGGTAGAATTGTAGTAAAAAGAATGAGTGAATTTAAGACATAAGCTCAGGAATGCACGTGGCAAGTCAGTTCTTATTGTCAGGAGGATGAGTGGAGAAATGATTAAAATTGTTTGCTAGTTTTTTTATAAAGAGTTTTTGTTTAATTTTAAACAAAAATTTTATTTTTAAATACTTTAAGAATTTTTTATTGATCATCTGGGGCTAAAGTATAATCATGATATTTGTGGTGCTTTTAATTTTGTTTAATAAAGACATCCGAACTTTGTTCTATAAGGCTGTTAGCTCATTTTATTATACTACTGATGATAATTATGTGCTTGTGGTATCATGAGTGGTTGAAATGGATAAAATGGATAAAAATATCTTAACTGCTTTGTGGGCTTGAAGATTGGTTTAAAAAAATGTGAGAAATGGTTTTTGTTATTCAGTACGAGTAAAAGTTTGAAGTTTGAATCAAACAAATAACCACAAGTGAGAAGATATGAGAATATAAGGAAATACTTGTATATCATTATACTAAATTGAGTGTGACAAATGCGTTGGTAAACATAAAATGAGCTTGAAGATTACTTTTCAAATCATCTTTTCAACCATTAACGCTATACGCAGTTGATTATTTTAAAGATTGCATTTTATGCGTACTTTTAGTCATGGTCGCCTTGTTTTTGCACAGTTCCGAAGGAGGGGGATTAAAGAGATGCTAATTGCAAAAACAATTTTTAAAAAAAATCTTTTTTTGTTAAAATAAATATGACTTGAATTCTTGAATATATAATTCTTGAATATATATCTAGTTTTTCTTGAATATTGGTGAGAATTTGTACACTAGACTTTTGTGTAAAACTTTTTATATCAGTTTAATTAAAATAGAATTGATAAAATTAATAGCTAACAGATGTTTTAGATTGCAACATTTTTCGGCTAATAGGACAGTATCGACTTTTTACTCATCTAGAAGTTAAGAATATTGATTTTCTTGGTCAGAAAGTAGTTCAATCCATACGGTATTGGCCTTAATTCTTATAACTTATATTAATGGAAGCTCAGACTTTTGACTCTGTATAATGAAAACAGATAAAACTAAGTGCAACCATAAACCATCTGTTCATCAGTGGCATTTTACTGCATGTTGCATGGCAGGTGAACAAGTAGAATATTTTATATTACAGTAAAAGAGAAAATTGAGGAACATTCTAATCTTAAAACTGTGTGTAATTATTTGTAATTTTTGAAACATTTTTCCGATTTATCTTCATGAAATTTGATAATCAAAAAGTTAATTTAGTATCGAGTTAAATGGCCAACAAGCCAATCAAATGACTAAATGATGGGTTGGAAATTTGGTAGTAATTTGGTGAATCTAGGCGACCAATGATAAGGACTACAAGTACGATGGGGCAAATAAAAACTGCTTCATTGTGGGGGTTGAAGTTTATGTTAGTGGCATATTCGTTTATATGATGATAAAAGTGAGTTACAGTATATATTTAATATGTCATTTGGATGTGTTATTTTTGTAGACTACCCAATTCAACTGCTGAGATTTTTAAAGAAGTAGAACAATAACCTATAAATTTTCAAGCTGATTTGACATCGGGGACGAGAAGGATGTGAGGTTGGCTATCATGAATGACTTTGGAGCATAATCTGCGCTTGCAATCTGAGCATTCTCAGATACAGAAGAAAAAGGTTTTTCTTATCTTTAACTCTGGTTAAAACTTACAAAAATTATTTCGACGTGAATACAGTCCATAAGGTTTGATTATGTTAATTTAGCTGACATCGTTGTTTGAATTTTGTTACTGCAATAATTACAATCTGGACTTATTAAAGATAAACAGTATTTTCTATGATGTCAGCTTGCATTTTGGGCTCTGGTTGGACCAGTTTCAACTCGTGAAGTTGCATCTGTTATGCAAAATGTTGTACTATAAAAATTTTTTTAAGAGAACTATTTGATGTTTTTTTTCCCACAAACTGGGGAACGATAATGTGAGATTTAATTTTGGAAAATTACAAGAAACAGATCTTTAGTCGTTTTAAATTTATAAAACAATACTTGTTTGGTAACACAATTCCCAAAAATCCATTATTACTCAAGTTTTCGTTACGTAACATTGAGTAAGGTGAATCTAATTGGACATTTTAAATTGAACTCAATAAATGATTAAATGTATTGATCAACATGTAAAAAAAATTGATTGAGTATTGTGTTTGGGGATTATGTTACCAATAAACGCTAGGTCCCTAGTCTTAAATATTAGAAAAGATGTTTTTGTTCATCCAGTAGACCAGTATACATTAATTTGACATAAATGAAGCATAGACTTTCATTATTTTGTGTAAGACTAGTAAAGACAATAGACTATAGAGAATATCAGAAATAGCTATCATACGTCTGGGAATATTGAGTTACAAGAATCCGAATTTCAGATTGTAGTTTGTGATTACTGTCAACATGTTTGGAAGATTGAAGACGAATAACTAAATTCCGTTTCTAAAACATTGCAAGAAACTCCCATTGGCCAGAGCCTTTTCCCAGCAATTTTTTAATGCACTTAAAAAAAGGGCATAAACGAACATAAAACGAACATAAAACAACCATAAAACGAACATAAAATGACCATAACCCACGAAACAAGACCAAGTCAAAAAAACATTCAGAAAATTTTTTTTACAAACATTCGAAATGTTGATTCAATATAAGAATGTCTTTTTTTATCAACATTTTTTCAACATTCAAACATAACATTAAACATTTACTTTACATTAAACGAATGTTGCGCATCAACAACCGATATTTTCACTGTTTGATTGAACAGTGAACAGTGAATCTAATGAACATTCATTCCACTGTTTGATTGTTGTATCAAAATATTGATACATCATCTAATGAACATTCATTGGATATTGTATCAATATTTTGATACAACAATCAAACAGTGGAATTATTGTTTGTTGATATGCAATATTCGTTTAATGTTAAATCAACATTTTGTTATGTTTGAATGTTGAAAACAAGTTGATAAAAAATGACATTCTTATATTGAATCAACATTTCGAATATTTGTAAAAAATGTTGTTTAGACATTTTCTTGTTTCGTGGGAAACGATCATAAAAATGACCATATATGATAATTTTTGGTGGTTTTTTGTATTAATGTGCAAGCAAACAGGCTCCAATGGAAGTTTCTTGCAATGTTTTGGAAACGGAGTTTAGATAATATTGTTGTCTCAAACAATTTCTACAGATTTGATTTTTCTGTTCGACAAAGCCAGATATGGTGATTGTATTGTCTTACAGTAGCTCATGCCACACACAAAAACACACAACAAATTATAGATGCAGAAATGATGACGTTAGGTGCATTCAGGAACTAAAACATTTCCATGTTTTAGTTGTTTCCCTCGTTTCGTTTCCTGAAATGTGTCGTCATTTCCGGAAACGTTTAAGTTTAAGCTAAGAAACGTGCATGCACGCGCGTTTTAGGAAACGCTACAATTCCAGGGTTTCACGAGACACGAGTTGTGTCTTACAATTGCGCACTCGTCTGTGCAGCATCTAACTCTACTTGTACTGTTGTAAACCTAGTATTTCTTTTTGCTACATGTAGCGCTACCTAGTAGCGCTACGTGACGTCACCTAATACAGGAAGTGACAACACCGTAGTGCCGTATTCCTCAGTATTGTGGAATACGATTTGGCAACTGTAGTGCTACAAAAATGGAGGATTTTGACATCCATGTGCTTTGTGAGTGGATTGCAATTAAATACATTGAATAAATTATTTATTTTCTGTAAACAACATTTAGTATTCTTTTTTAAATTATAATTAAAATTATTTATTAAGAAATTTAAAAATTTAACATTAGGAGTCGGACAGATTATTATTAATTTGTATGACTCTCTGTTAAAAAAAAAATAAACAAATTAATTTTTAAAAAATTCACATTTCACAAATGATTCTAAAATCATTCCAAAATAATTCTGCAGGCATTTTATTATTATTATATATTATTTATTATTTTTGTCAATTTGCGTCCACTATAAATATGGTAACCGCCATGTTTTACCTTGGTAATCGCCATGTTATTTCGGTGATTGCCATTTTGATATGACGCTGATCACGTGGCAAAGCGTAGCGCTACGGAGCGCTACAGAGCGCTACGTCTCAAAAAGAAGTAGCGAGCGCACGCCGAGCGCTTGCAGAGCGCTCTAAAAAGAAATACGGCAAACTGCCGCTACTGAAAAAAGCGCTCTAAAAAGAAATACGAATTTTGCACCGTAGCGCTACGTAGCGCTACATGTAACAAAAAGAAATACTACTAAAGTTAGATCGGCGCCATTTGTTTTAGACGTCACATGACTGCTTCAAGTCGTCTGATAGAAGCTAAAACTTGCCTAAAACTTAGCTAAAACGTGCCTCAGATTTTCACACTCAGAATTATACACAAAACACACACAAAACTAACCACTCCCAAAACTCGTTTTTGACGAGTTTTAGTTCCTGAATGCACCTATATAGTTTGTAAACCGCTAGTAAATCAAAAGGAATACTGCTGTGGCTTACATGGGGTTTGGATTATATGCCCTTTACCAATTGCAAATTTTTTCTTTAAAAAGCATGACCAAGTGGATCAGTATTCAGTGATTTATCAAGGGCAGCATCCAACATTTCTTCTCTGGCATTGTTATATTTTTTATTGATTGTGATGTCGTGTTCACTTTAAACTTTATTTACACAATATATTTATACACAACTATTACAATTTAATGTAATACACGATACAAATGTTACCCTAGTTGGGGTAAACAACTCAAGCGATGTAAGATTACGCAATAAAACACTAATATTATTTATCCCTAAATAATATTATGAATACAAGTGAATTACTGACATAAAACCCTACATACTCAAAATAAAGATAATTACTAAACAAGTTATATAATCAACACACTCATTAAATAATATTTACATTGCAAGACATGTCAAATTGGTACACAACATATGTACACAATTCAAACATGCTTGAACATGCTCACAACATGGAAAAAGTCCATGGTACCCATTCGGGTCACCACAATGATACTACTGTGTGTCATCTGTTGATGCAACTAATGAACCACTACGTATATTGAATAACACCTTCTGTTTGTAAGAAGCTTGTGGCAACCTGCGCATTCGTTTTCAGGCTCTAATTATTGGAAAAGGTGATGCAGCAAAATATTAGGCAGTGGATTAGTTTTCAGATATCACTTGTCACTAATTTGTTGGTACATGACACGGATTCAATTATAAATAATAATTTTCTGCTTATCAGACGCCAACCATATTGTTTCGGTTGTTTAATGAACAAGTACCATAGATTAATTGAAAACGGACATTGCCTAACAAATATCGGTAAATTAAAAGTGCCAATAAATTTAGCGAATCTGAATCTAATGGCACTTTTAATAATTAATTTGTGCGCTCATTTTTTGTTTCGTGGTAATAAAATAAAAAAATCTACAAGTATATACAGTGAGTTGAAACTTCAAATAAGAAAATTATAATACGTATTATCGCGATAATGTGATTGACTGATTGTATATTGATTTTTATGATTTTATTGAAGATATTAAATTATGATGTTGCAGATAACGTTTTGCACGTAATGTATTTACAGACTTGTAGGTTATTCTACAGGGTATTACAGGGTAAATGATACAGAAGAGAAAAAGAGAAAATAAGCTTTTACTTATTACATTACTCTACTTGATCATGTTTTTTTCTTTCTTATAAAATTACAATGACTACTGTAATGACTACTGTTGGTTTTTCGAGAAAAGAAAAGTTTTGGTTCAGTTGTCATTAAGGAAAAGAAAAATAAAAAACACCAACACAATAGTAAGACAAAAAATTGTTTACAAAGTAAAAAAATATTATACTGTATTTTCTCTGTTTGTGAGACTCAGTTTATTTACTCATTTAATATGCATACATTTTATAGATCCTAATTTTGCTATAATGAGATCTCATGAGGTTCATCAACATAAACTAGAAACAGAAAGTTTAAAAGTATTGTGTTCTTGTTCGTAGATTACATTATTGGTGCTCATATAAATCAGAGAAAATTACCAATTATCATTTTGGTTAAATGTTAATGTAACTGAAACATGGGAGGCTGTGTATACTACAATATTACTGTAAAACAAAAAGTACATGGGTTTTTTTTTTTTTAAGATGAATTTTTAAATTTTTTTTTTTTCACATTTTAATCATTTATGACATTTAATGCCAAGAATTTTTTTTTGCAATACAGCACTTTTTTCTACTTTTAATTTATTTTATGAATTGCTTAACTTTCTTCAGATGTTTGATTTGAACAACAACAAAGCAACAAAAACCGAAAGCAATCCATTTATTCTTTATGACTTTTTAAAAAAAAAAAATATATCAAAATATATTATTAACGGTAATTATACACCATATTATTATTTTTTTAATAATTCCCTTCTGTTAATATTTGATTTCAAATTATAATCGAAGCCCCTGGGACTTGCAATTAAAGAAAGAAAATTTCTCCTTTATTATAGATGGTACTTTTTTGTGAGAATTTTTGTAATTTCTCTAGAGACACCAAAAGTTACTTGTAGCGAGAGAAAAAAATATTTGATAGTACGTGATATGAATGTAATTTTTATATTTTTCCCCCATTGTTGCAGTGATTTTTTCCCATTAAGCTCAGATTAAAACTATTTTTCAACAGATCCTGTCAAGCATAAATTAATTTTTTTCGTATCAACATTGAACAATTAAAAAGTTTTGACTTTTCAATTATTGTCCTTGCTTTGTTTTGAACGAAAGAAATTAATTAAATTGTTTAAATAGCTTGTAAAAATTAATGAATAGGACTTCCACAGTTTCATTTTGGCAAGCAATAATTGTTTTTTTGGTTAGTTTAGTGGTATTGGTGACTGGTGAACTTTATATAATTCAAATGACATTTGCTATCATTGTTATAAATAATAGTTGGTTCAAAAAATTCAATTACTTTAATGTGTATATTTTAATAGCGAGTCAAGTTACAGAAATTAGAAAACTTTCGTACAGATTTTAATATAGTGGAACACTTTAGAGTGACCAATCTTTGTTTCCATATCATCTATCAACTTGACAGAAGATTAAGTGGAATCAAGAAGTTCAGATAAAATGAAAATCTCATTCAGTGTTAAAAGCAAAATAAAAATATTTAAGAATGTTTTACTCGTTGCCACATTACAACTATTTTCGAATTTAATTTTGCTTTTACATGCCCCAAATATATTCGTCTACAGCTGCAAAACGTTATTGTCACGCACGAACGAACTTGATTAAAATGTCTTCTACTTATTAAATACGTGAAACTAGTTCTCTCGCTATTTTCCATTGGCCTACAACTACAACTTGACTCATTTAAATTCATCTCATATCTTTTTCTTGTTCACTCTACTGTCTACTCTAAACTTTGATACATTTTATGTGCAGTTATGAGCTTAAATTATCAAAACGAATTTCATGTCATTTTGCAAAAAGGAAAATAAAGTGAGCCCAATTACTTTATTCGCGCATGAAGCTTGCTGAGATGTATTTACTCACTCGATACTGGCATCAGCTGACAGTGATGCGTCTATGTGCACAATGGTCAGTTTTGAGTTGGCTTTGCAGAACTGCAAGCCACGTTAACTCTGTTAAGTATAAGCCTGCAGCAATCACAAACAGCAGAATGATATGATATTCTACTCTGCTGGAAAAGAAAGAGATGTAAACATTAAACATTAAACATTAAAAATAAAAAGAACACCAACATTTATTATGGTAATGTGATGTTGTAACTTTATCATTCTTAGATTATGAATATGTAGGAACACGAATAAATATTTTTATGAAGCACTTTAGCATAACTTTTGTAGATGTTTATTAGCTTTCTAAATGGGTAATGTGTTGTGCCTAGGTGAGGTGCGCTTATTTGTAATTGCATTGTTAGACAAGTGCGTAAAAGACAGTTGAGGTTTCGTATGCATGCGGTTTGTTCAAAGATTTAAATTATTCTACAGCGTTAGTGAATGGGTAGATTTATAGCTTTACCTCAAACTGGTCATGATCGTGAACCCACCTAACGAAATAAATGTAGTGGGTTACATCAGGAAGTTGTAAAATAAAATAAAACTAGGTCTGGTAGTTATTCTGGACCTAGTAAAAAAATTACTTCAATTCAAGTCACGATTTTCATCTTATACAGACATCATTTTTTATTTTCTCGATCCGGCTAACATCTTGTAAAATCTGCTAGGACTTTGCTTTTTTTCTTCTTTTTTTGCACTTTCAGTTATTGAGAATTTCTCAATATATTTATTGTTTATTGTCTGCAAATAGCCTCGGCCTTTTTTTATTAGAAATTGAATAAGTATTGAGATGAACTTATTGGGTTTCGCACGATGTCAATCTTTTATTCCATAAAGAAACCTGTCAGCAACTTGTCTGTTTTCGTTCAAACAAGACTCGTTTCCCAGGCAACTGCTATAGTCAGTTTCGATTCTCGCAACTACAGATTAGAATTGGACCTTTGACCGCGTTGCTGAATTTTCATTCAGTAGTCGTTGAATTCTCAATTGGATTTTAATGTAATTAAACGGTATAAGTTTTGATTTAAACATTACCCTCTCTGTAAATCTCTGCTTTAATAACGGGAAGTATATGAAATGGGTTTTTAAAATTGCGTTTTTAATGTTAATTGGTATTTTTCTTTTTGCAAAGGATTTTTTTATTTAAAAATTTGCGCTTCGTTACTTTTATGAAGTTTTAAATTGGACTTTAATAAAAAAGAAAAAATAATACACAAAAAAAAACAGAAGAAGTTAGAGTATTTTTATTATTATTTTTAAATATTGATTTAAGTTCCAATCTTATTTGCCACAAGATTTTTTCGTTTTTTGGCAAATCTATTTGTTTTCAATTACAACAATTCGTCTTTAAGTTTGAGTACTATGTCAGGAATTTGTATCTGCATCTTTATTCTTCAAGAGCGCATTGATTGCTTTTTTTGAAATTTTTATTTTTTTTTACTTTAAGGAGAAAAGTAAATGATTTTTCTGCATCATAAAGTTAGTTCTCGACTCTCGAACTGCATTCCATAGTTAAACACCATAATCTTGAAAACAGAGCCATCTTTTCACTTAACTCTAATTAAACTATTATATTTATTTAAATTAAAATATTAAAACTTGGAACAATTTTACTTAGTATCCCCTTGAAATGACTTTTTTTGTTGTTGATTGAAGAGAATGACTTTTGAAGCGAGATGAGTTTCGTAATGAGTTTTCTGTTATATAAATACCTTCGTTTGAAGTTTGTAGCATCTTTTTCTTTTATTGTTTTAGATTGCAAGCCGTCCTACATACGTATCATGCTCATATTTGCACAAGTTATGACAGCTGCAATTTCAAATCAGAACATGTGTGGAACCGAAATGTAAATTTAGCAGTTTGCATTTAAATGGCAAGGCTAAGCACTCTTCTCTTCGTGTTTGATGACTCTGGTAAACATTCGATTAATCAATCAATCGTAAACGTGTTTTTCGTTTTAAGTTGTGGATTTATTTGATTTCAATTTTCTTTTGGATTCTAATCAATTCTATGCAAACATTACAGCGAAAAACTTTTTTTTCGGTTCCAATAAAAAGTGTCTTTGTGAACTTTTATTAGTAAAAAAAATTTTTATCCGGGCGACTATCGAACACAACGTTGTAGTATAAATATTCCACAGCGCACACAATTTTATTCGAAAAATATATGCTGCCACGAATGACACAGTATAGGCGTGCAAAATCACAGTTAGTGACACTTCAGTATTTTTTCACTATCATCAGGAAAGTTTCTCATTGCTTGTGTGTGTGGGTGGTAAAAATCAATCTTGTAGCTACAGCGACATCCAGTGCTCGTTTTAGCAATTGATAGCTTGGCAACAACCTTCTTGCCGGCTTTGCTCCCTATCTTAGTTGTTTCCACGTTTCCACTAAATGGTCATTTGAAAATGTTCCATCAACTGTCTGAGGAAATTTATTTGTTGACGTTTCTATGTTGATTTATAGCTGTACTCCAATCAGTTTGGTAAGTCACTTGAAGATAATAATGATTTATTATTGTACAACAAATTGGAATTCACTATCTAAGAATTGTATGGACTATATAAGGCATGATCGCATTAAGAAGATTAAAAATTAAAATTAAACAATCGCAGTTTGGGCCATTACTTTTGTTTGATGGCCTTTCTTGCCGTATGTGCAATTTATGGTACCGTAATTTGTGCAAACGTTGACATTTTTTGTTTTTACGTATATTTTTATACCAGTTGCTTTGATCTAAGTATATGGGGAGTTTTATTTCCCACATGGCAATATCACATTTTGTTTTAGCATCATGTGTATGCGTAGTTGAAATTCAGTAATATGGCATTTTTCTTATTGCTCACAGATGTCTCAATTGAAACTGAAATGACTGAACATTTAACTCAATGAAATATTGTACAGTTCTATGGAGCAACGTTTCAATTTTATAACTTTTATGCAATGACACATCTGTGAAATCAATATTCTGTGATTAAAATTTAAACAACAGCATTTATTGCGAATTTTAAGATATTCCTTAAGATATAGCAACTGGCAAACTAATTTACTTGAAGTTTCTTGGAAGTTCTGCATAAAATATTTCTAAAAATTATATTATTCTTTAGAAATGATGTCGATTATACGAGCAAGCTAAAAATAAAACACCATCTTGCAGATGGTCTAAAGATTAACATCACAATTTTTCTGCGATTTTTACATGTTTGTCTAACTTTTCTTCAGGTTTGTAACAAGTTTTATGCTAAATTTTTAAAGCTTTTCGAGCTGGAATGATGTTTTATTTTTTTATGTTCAAACGTGCTGAAATAACATTGCGCATAATATAAGCGTGAGTTTTAAGGAGTGCGCTCAAAATCTTTGCTTTTATGTCTTAACAGTAAATTGAAAGATGTAAAAGATATTGACAAATACAAGTGGTTTCAAATAAAAGCGTTGCTGAAGCAAGTTACTAAGATAAAATCATGAACTAAAAGCGCAAAGGTAGTTGTCGAGCAAACTTCTCGCATCTTTGCATCTTAAAAGACATTATTTATTGCTCATTGTGGTATTAAAGACTAGATACATTTTTTTCGTTTAAAAAATACAATGTTTTTGTTGTGATTGTGGTTACGGCCTATAGAGCGATGTAAAAGTCAAGCAAATAGATAAATAAACAGACTCATCATAATAAAACAGATTGTTTTTTCGTACCCTTCATTCAATCAAACTTTTTGCAGAGTATGCAGCGATGCACTTACCATATGGACAAAAATGCAGAATTCGCATAGTTTGAAATGTCATTTTTTAGACTATGACTATGATAAAAAAAATTTCGTATGCGCCAATTTGTTGTGGCAGTTTGATAAATGGGTAACGGTTATTGGAAATTGCGAGTTAGGCTTGGAGAAGGATGAAAAGGTCGGTTGGGGGCCCGTTTCTAAAGGAAAGCACACGTTAGTGGTTTGGATGTTGTTAGTGCAGCAGTCCGACCCGACGCAAGTCGTTCTTTTCGGCTGATTGATTGCACACCCTTGAACATTGACTTTGATCGGGTCGTGCACGCCACTAGTGAAATATGCATGAAGAGCTAAGAGCAGCAATGACTAGTACGGAATCTTCGTTTAAAGTTATTTTATTACTTTTTTGTGGTTCAGGCAATTTATATCTTTTTATTTCTCGAAGAAAGAAGGAAAAAGAAAATTAATTTTTATAAGAGTAAATAAAATAATTAATGCTTAACCCAGCTGCGTTTAATGTACAAACTCACTCTCTTTCCTTCTGAAAGTCCAAAACAAAAAAATAAAAAAGAACTTTGTGGTTATGTGTGTATAAATAAAGTGAAGTATTCCAGCTTTTTACCAAAGCATGTGGTTCTCACGCTGTATTAGTTGCTTGCTGCACGCATGACTTGCAAATATCGATTGTCATCACCATTCCACCATATACACATTCTTAGTATTATATTAAGCTTGTTATATTGTACATAATTGCGTTTCGTGGTGTTGAGAATTGCACATTATCAGCTTTAAAAAAAAATTATGATGTAGGGAAAAAAAAGGTTTTATTTATCTTGTTCCTCGAGGCAGAAAAATTAAAATGATCTTACTGGAGGTAACTAATGGCACTGCATTGCATTCCATTTTTCATCAGGGATTCTCAAGTACAGTATGTAGTGGGTATTAATCCTCTTTTTCTGGAGTTAATGGGTGCTATACTTTCAAATGACAAAGTGAATAGGATACTTGAGTGAAGGCTTGCATATATAAACATTATTTTTCATAACCACTATACATTTAAATGTGGTAAATCACTAAAAACTAACATTTAATTTGTTGTCTTAAAATAAATCAATCATATTTGACAAAGGTTAAAATGAGTTGCTTATAATTATACTAATCTGAGATATATTAATTTTTAACACTTCCTATGAAACAAGCCAATGTTGAATCAACATTTTTGAATATCAATCAAATGTTTGAATCTTGTGCTCATTACACAACATCCATTAAATGTTAAATTAACATTCTGAAGCAACAATCAAACAGTTGAATATGGGTTCCCAGGTAACACCAAATGTTCTGCAACGTTGCAATGTTGCTGCAATGTTCCAAATGTTACTTCTAACATTGCTGCACTGTTGGCAACAGTGCAGCATTATAATATGCAACATTCAATAGATGTTGCATCAACATTTTACTACAACAATCAAACAGTGGAAATATCGGTTGTTGATATGCAATATTCGTTTAATGTTAAATCAGCTTTTTGTTACGTTTGAATGTTGAAAAAATTTTGATAAAAAATGACATTCTTATATTGAATCAACATTTCTGATGTTTTTAAAAAATATTTTTTGAATGGGTTGTGCTTGCACTTTATTATTTGTAGAAAAAAGTTTTTTTATTATATCAGCACTAAGAACAGTTTGTCAAGTGTTAAACAGTCGTGCCATGTCAGCCTATTTCTAGAGTTGCATTTGGTGCTCTTCATTTATTGCCATGATAGCTTATGTTGAAATTATATTACCTCGTCTAAGCTCAGTCTTGAGAAGTTGCCCTCAAGCTTACCAAAACATCGTTAACTTTTATTTCAGTTGCCTTGAAAAGTATCTATACACGAATTTTAAAAGCAGTCGCTCTTAATAAGTCTTCAAAACTGATTTACAATTGTTTGTATTCAAATTCTCACTTCTTTTTATGATAACAGCTATTTTGGTGTACAAGAATTTTTTAAAACTAGCAAAATCATATAACCACGCGTTAGGTTTTTATGAGTTTGGGCATGGAGTATAACTCTTGATTAGGTACACGGAGACCCATTACAGTACTGACCGAAAAGCAAGACGTTTCAACTTTTTTGATAGATTGATAGTCTAGAATTTGCAGCAGGCACTTTTTTTTATAATCATAACTTTTTTTATGGTTATTATAAATAGTGTACGGTAACAGAAAAAAGTCTAGTTTGCGATACACATTTTAGAAAAGTGTGTATTCCGCAAAACTGGATTTTTTTTCCTTTTGTGCTACACGATTTATAAGTATTAAGTGAAATGCCTCAATATCTGTATTGGGGCCGTTGTTTTACTTCTTTTTTTGTGAGGTGATATAAATCGTAATTGAAGTAGAAAGTTTTAGTGTTAGCCCTCAAGTGATGTAGACTATGTCTGTCAGAGAACGAATTCGATTTAGTCTGGTTCAACCAATAAAACTATGTTGCATCAAGTATCATATGGGTTTTCTTAAAATTAATGCAGCGAGTTTAAATTTGTTATTTGTCAGGTAGTTTTCTTTAAAAGACCTCAAATAAAAATGATATTAAACTTTTCAAGTGGTCGTTTTGACAATAATATCTAAACTCTATAATCATTTTTCTTTTTTTGAAAAGGAATGCCAATTTATGTCTTATAATTCTGGTTTTGTTGAAAATAATATAATGTTATTTATCTAAGAGAGTTATTGATTAGTTTAGTTTAACTGTTAATCGACGAAGCGCAAACGATTGCATAGAATAAGTGGAGTGTAAAGCAAACTATAGGAAAGCTAAAATAAAAAAACAAAACTTTTCTAAATGGTGATGTCGTACCGCTGTTTTCATTGAATGGACAAAACATCCATTTTTGTACGATAAAATCGGTTTAAGTGTTGTTTTATTTCTTTTTTCTTGGCTTGAATTCAAATTGAAAAGACGCAATGGGACCCAATGACTATAAAGTCACTTTTTGTTTTTAAACCCCAGTCGAATCACAATAGGCCACTTTCAGAGCTCTTAAGCAGAATGTTAATTTGTTAAGTAATTAGGATTTCGAATTGGAGAGAAAGGTGTAAATACCTAAACGAAGATTCAGCGACATGTGTGTGTTTGCTTGCTTTGCTTGTGATCAAGAATTCGCTTTTTCCTCAGTTTGCACACTGATTACACAAAACTACAATAAACGGGACTAATGCAATCAAATGTCAAATATTTCATTGTTGCGTTCGTTTCTTCGCTGCTTTTTAATTTTAAAAGAATTTGATGACTGTTTTAGATGAATGAATAAGATGAATAATAAAAACAATTGAGATAATTTACATGTATATACTGTACTAGTTTATACTTGCACAGTACACTATTTTCATTGCTTTTTTCGTGGTTTTGATTGGCTAATTTGATACACTCAACATTTCTTTAAAACAAAATTCGTTATACAAATTGTTGACTATAACGATTGAATCAATCACACGTTAAAGAGAGCACGTTTGTACCGGTTTCAAGAGTTTGACTATAACGAGAGTTTACTGTACCTAATTAACCTAAAGTGGGATTGATTAGTGATTTTATTGCCATTTTTATTAGTCTAGTAAAAACAAAAACAGTATACTTGCGGTACGTCCACTACACTGCATCGGATAATGAGATCTTTTTTTGTTGTTGTTATCTTGATTAAATTCTGCTGAAGAGTCTTCTTAATAAACAGCAGGCTCAAACTTTAAAAAAATGTTCAAGTCGGGTACTTCACTGATGACTGAGTCTCGTGCTGAGATTTACTTTACTACTCCTCATCTAATTCTGTCGCCCGAGTTTGTTCGGCCTCAAAGTGTCATGTAAATGAAGGTCTCGTCTGCCAAACTTGTCACAGACGATGTTGAGTGCAGGATAATTTAATTGGAATTCAACACTTGACTTGCCTCTTGTCTTTGTGGTTCCTCATCCAGAACAGGATACAGAATTAACTACAAGGGCCTGGTAATCAGAATTCAGAATAAAGGAAACTTTTAATTTCGGGTTGATATTGCATTTAAGAAAATAAAATGATGCGAGAAATTGAAATCAAATGTGTAGGTGCTGTATAAAGATGGGAAAATGTAAATATAGAAAAAGGAAACACGAAGAGGAGAAGTGCAGTTAATTTGCGTTGAAGTGAATGTAATGATATCAATTCAATGCGGCTTTGTTTCAATTGCCATTAGTGCTGCATATCGTAGTCAAGGCTCCAAGTCTTTTAATGTAGCGAAAGGAAAACTCAATTGGAGCGGGCAGTGTCAACAATATACTGAAACCGTGGTCAAATTAGACCGAGCTACTCAAGCACTAAGTAGAAATCCCGTTTTGCTGCTTTCTGAATTCATTAGTTATCAACATTGGAGAGAGTTAACAAATTAGAGTTTCATTATTTAGAAGAAATTGATTTACCACCAAACATTTCTTCAATAGTAACGCGATTGTTTATTCGTTTTAGGTTGGTTTTCCATTGCAGCAGCTACCTTTTTAAAGAGTAAGTAAGCTTACAGTATGCACGGTAAATTGATTTTGTTATTATAATATATTTTTTTTTTATATAAAAAATATTTTTATAAGTTTATAATAATATTTATAATAATTTTTATATAATAACATTAAGAGGTTTTATATGTTAGTTTAGTTTGAAAAGTTGGAACAGTTTGTATTTGTATTCGTTTTATCGAAATAAGAAACCAGAAAGTAGGTAACTTGGGATGACCACAAATTCAATCAAATTTGTCTGAGAAATTCAATCCAATGGATGACGTTTTCTTTCAGTCAGACCTGTTGGATCCTTAAGCCATGCCTTTGGCATTCAATGACTTCTATTATCGATCACTGCATCTAATAGAAGGATTTTATCTTATTTCTTTTCGCCTCCAAGAATGAATACACTTAATTCCGTACCAGCAACTCATTTCAAATTCATCATTTGGCGATGTCCTGTAGGTAAAAGAATACAATTTACAAAGGAATTATTATATTGTTTCTTATATAGGGTAGTAGAATTTTTTTTAGAAGTATTTCAATAGTTATATTAAAATATTTTACGGAAAAAATATTTTTTTCATTTAAAAGTTTTAATTCGTTTAAAAAAAAAAAAAAAAAAAAAAAAATATTCATAAAAATTTTTCATTTTTCATTTTTCACCTCTCTTTAGCTTCCGAATTGATTTATGAATGGATGCGACGGATGATTTTGTGATGACAAATAACTCGAATGCGACGCAGTTGATGTGGGAATTGGACAGCAGGTGGCGTGTTAGACAACAGTCTTCACAACATCGTCAAGACGGATGATAAGTGTGTGAAGAAGTCCGACTCTGATGATAGGTGCATGAAGAATAGCTCTCATAAGAAACTTCTATCTCGTCATCGACTCTGTAATCACATGCTTCGATCGATGCGGTTTTTATTTGCATCCGCAAGACATTCGCCGATTGCACTTGTTGTGATGAAGACATTTCTTTTGGTCGCGAGTGGATTTTGTCCCCGGAGATGGTAGACCATCCACCAACTTTCAATTCCTGCATCGGTGTAAACTTAACTTGGTGCCTAGAAAATGAACAAATTTCCAATACCGTGAATAACAATTTTACAACCGATGTAACTACTTACATCTCGTCCGGAGAACTTGCTGTAATGGTAACCAAAGGCGTTGCTTTAGGGTTTATTGTTTTGCTCACAATTGGCGGTAACATCCTCGTTTTAGTGGCCGTAATGTTCAACCTGCATCTGAGATCCAGTACTAATTACTTCATAGTGAACCTGGCCGTCGCTGACCTGCTTCTAGGAACAACTGTTTTGCCTTTTTCGGCTAGTTTAGAGGTATTGGGAAGGTGGTCGTTTGGCCAAGTGTTCTGCGACGTGTGGGCAGCTGTGGATGTTTTATGTTGCACTGCGTCTATTATGAGTTTGTGCGTCATTAGTCTTGATCGATACATTGGAGTATCGCGTCCTTTGACCTACACAACTATAATGACTGAAAAACGTTCCATTCTTTTTATTTTTTTTATATGGATAGCGTCTATAATCATTTCTGTGGGACCTCTTTTCGGGTGGAAAGAACCGCCATCGGAAGACGAAAGTGAGTGCAACGTGACTAGTCAACCGGGCTACGTCCTTTTTTCAGTGTCCGGATCTTTTTACATTCCCACATGTGTGATTTTAATCGTTTACGCGAGGATTTATCGTGCAGCTGTTCGACAAACACGATTTTTGGAGCGCGGCATCAAAACTACCAAAGCGAGTGGTGGAAGCATCGAGTCTTCCGGTGCCAGTGGTTCCACGTCAGAAGTGACACTTCGTGTGCACACAGGCGGAGTTGGAACGCGCTTGCAATCGTGTGATAACTTGAATTTAAGTCCGAGTTGTCTGCAAGCTGTATCGGGTCAACAGGGACGACTGGCCAAGTTCAAAAGACAAAAAAAAGCTGCCAAGACGCTCGGAATTGTCGTGGGAGTGTTCATCCTATGTTGGTTTCCGTTCTTTTTCATCCTTCCTCTTAGTAAGTATGTATAAATATAATTTGGTTTTCTAGCAGGCGGAGCTTCTTGCGGAATTTAAATTACATGTATTAATTTATGTACACTTATGCTAGGTACATATTTCTACTTCATAAACGAACGTTTAATGGGGTGGGAGTTTAATATACGAACTTCGTTCTAGTGAGTTACTTATAGAATGACTAAGATTAGTTTCGCAAGATCACTCGTAAATATAAGTTGATTTATTGTTGCTGCAGCAGTTAAATCTTTCTTATTACTTCCGGGTTCAATTCTATGTGGTGTTGCGGATAAAAAGTGGATATACGGAAATCATTAAATGTATTCTCACATTGTATGTGTCTGAAGATGGGTTTGGTAATCTCAAATAAATAAAAATAGAACTATTGCGTTTATCCTGCGTCGCTTGAACCTCATCGCACTTCAGAAGTGAGAAATATTATGAAATGTTGCTATTGTCAAAACACGTGGATTAAAGATTAAAGAGTTACTAGTATCCATTATAGTGTATTAATGTGAGCTGTGGTATTTCAGTTGTTCTTTAAAGACCCAGTTTGGGGTGTTTGGCGATGTAAGAAGGTTCTGTGGGATTTTCTTGAGGATCAAAGCTCGCATTTGCACACAGCAATGTGGAACCATAGAAAACTGAGTTTGAGCGGGTGGTAGATGTTCTTGCATAGAAACAGTAGGTGCGTTCAATTTGATTTAGATGAATTAACTTAGTTGACTTAAACTCATTACAAGTGACGTTTTTGACGTCATAGTTAAGGCAAATGACTCGCTTAAGGTAATTAATCTCACTTAAATTGCATTCAATATTGCCTGAATAAAATTCTTAAGTGTGTAGTTGACTTAAAGTGACAGGATATGATGATGTATTTGACGTCATATTCATCTAAAACCTCCTACTTTAGACATCTTAACTTAAGTTCCCCAATTCGTATCTTAAGTTAAGAT
>JH430287.1:1508-22478 GCA_000239455.1 Strigamia maritima
TTTCTGTCGTTGTTTCCCAACTGCGGACTGAAAATTGGTCAAAAAGTGGAGAAAAGTAGAATTTAAAAATGGATGCCAGCTAAGGAAGGCAATTTGTAAACACTGCTGCTTTCTACACTCAAAATTTTCTGCAGCAGAAAATTTTCTGTCGCAATTTCTGCCAAGTGGGAACTAAGCATAATGGTATTTAGTATATATACTGTATATACGGGTTGATTGCTTTTGGGGGCTACAGTCCTGATGCACCTGTCATTGTGCCAATAAAAACTTTTCTTTTGTTTGTGTTTATTGATTAAATATTTATTAGTTCTTTGTGATAAGGCTTTGTAATCTATACATATAGAAGAAGGTTTCCGTTCGTCCGGCTGTCACATATAAAGCGCTTCAGCTAAGATTTCCGCTTTTCGCCGTTAGATGGTGCACCGGTTTTTTTAACCTTCAAACGGTCGGGTAAAATAAAATTTAGGTTACACAACCAGCAAAGCTGGGTAGAAATTGACATTGACCCAGCATGGCCGTACGAAGGTTAACAACGCATAGTGCAAAACTATATATAAAGAGGAACGTTTCCGGCTGACACACATAAAGCGCTTCAGCTAAGATTTCTGCTTTTCGCCACTAGATGGTGCATCGATTTTTTTAACAACGCATAGTGCAAAACTTTTATATACCTGCTTTTGTAGTTGTATAAAGGGTCATAGGTGAGGACCCATAGGTATAGCGTTTTAGTCAAGTGCCAAAAGTGGCCACTTGTGGGTTATATTAACTTTTTCAGGATCATGTGACGTAATATTATGTTTATTACAAACCTGGCGTTGTTGCAACAGTTTAGTTAGGTGTTAGCTTCGAATCTAAAAAAATAACCACCAAAGTGGTTCCATCTTAGAAAAATACAGCTTTTTCTAGTTTTTGTGTTATTTTGCGCATTAGAATTCTGCGAACGCACCATATTGCATTAAAACAGTCAAAACTTTTTGTGCACAGTCACCACTTGATATCTTCATGCTGCACTTGATGCTAAATTTGAACTGCACATCGCCAACTGTGCACAGTCTTACTTGAATGCTGCTACACAAAACATAGTCCCTGTTCGTTGCCGTAAATCAAACCATAATTATCGCAGTAACCCATTAAAAATGACGGTTCGTTTTGTGCCGTCCTAAGACGGAGTTGACATGAAATGTTTATCACCATCATCTTCATTTCATCATCGTTTGATTCGAATCCAAGCCCCGATCATTATCCGCGTGATTATTATAGCTCGTCCGGGCTCTAGCGGAGTCTGGGCTGTTTGTTTTTCACCAAGTACGGAAGTGACGAGAACGTTAAAAGCCATTAATTTCAAATTTAAATACCGTATATACTCGCGTATAAGTTCGGAAATTTCGGACGAAATCTTTCGTCCATTTGTAAGGGGGGAAAGGTTTATAAGCGAGCATCTACGGTAACTAATTATTATTATTGTTATGGACAGAGGACTATTTTTTGATGTATTGTACATCAGCATTCGCAATTGTTGTGCGCAGTTGGCGATGCACAGTTCAATTTTAGCATCACGATATCGGAAGGCGGCTGTAGCTGTAGTTTGAGCATTAGTGTCGCAAAAGCGTTTGTACAAATGCCGCCATAACGATAAAAAAGTTTCTTGATGCTGAAAGAGTTATAAGAAGCTCTTCATAAATGGTGTCACAATGTTTTTGCCATTTTTGACCATGTATTCTTATCTTATCCCATTTATTGTCACATTTCATCTTTTATTAGAGTTAGGCGATTATTTTCTTAGTTTGAATCAGTTTTTAATCAATATTTTGCCATAAAAGTGCTATAGAGATATATATACATTTCCAAAAACTTATACATGTAAAACAATCTTAATTGTAATTAAATTTTTAAATTAAATTGTCTACACAGTACACTGCAAGTAAAAATAAACTTACCAAAGCAGTTGACACAAAATTCAATGAGGGTTTCCACAGCAGCTGAACGAACTGCAATTCCTGGCACCACCGGTTTGTCGTCTTCGAATAAGATTCCATTGTTGTTATATTTGCTATTGAACTTGTCAACAACATCCAGCTTTTCCTGAGTCATGGAAATGTGCTCTGAAAAAAAAGAATTTATAATAATTTATAATAATTTGTAAGAATAAGAATCAATCTAAAACTCTATTTAACCCTTAGATGGGCAACCTATGACACAATTGTGTTCAGCTCTTTTCTTGAATAGGAAAATTTTTTTTGGCTTATCTTATGAAGCTGAAATTTTCTGACTTTGTTCAAATACTAATAAACTTTATATAAAAAAAAATTGAAGTATTTGCTTTGATATTTATTAAAATAATTGATCGGCAAATTTTAGCCCCTTAAAACTCCAGCAGAAAAAAAAAGCCAGCTTCACTGCATATTGGCTAAAGCGCTTCTGTTTAGGGTTACTAGCAGACGATCACATTGAAAAAAGATTGTAGCAGGAAAGCCAAGTAAATATGAAACTCTGTGCGCATGTGCAGTGGTCGTTTTTGGAAAAAACTAGCGCCAACAGCGGCAGTTTTTTCAACCAAATGCAACAGCGCTTTAACTACTTGACCCGAAATATGAACATGATTGTGTTTATGGGTTATCCACTAATGTTGTTTTTAAAGCTTGCATATCCGAGGGTTAACAATTCGTGCACGAAACTCCCATTGGTTAATGACCTATGCATTGTACCGAAAGTATATGTTGTAGTACCTTATTTTAATTCTCTAGAGTTGAGTCGAAAAATCATTGTTTTGTAGTCTAAAATTTAAATTAAAATAAGATATATCACAATAAAAATGCAAAAGTACTTTATTTTAGTTTCGTTCGAATTGTTGAATAGAGCTTAGTGCTTTTGTTTGTTAGTGTACAGTCAAACCTCGTTATAAAAAGCAAAATTCCTAAATGTTGATTTTACATGCTAAAATAAAAATATGAATGCTTATAATAGCAAATAACAATTGTTCATGAAAAAAGACAAAAGGACAGGAATTTTTGTCAAATATCCAGAGAAGACATTCATTAAACATAAATGCAAATGAAGCGATAAAGCCAAACAACAAAAAAATATGTCATGGTTTGGGTCATAATTTAAGGGATGTAATTACAATTCCCTCTGCACTGTTGCTATATTAAATAACCTAATCAATTAATTATTTATTTCACTTGGCCAATTAAGAAAACTAATTAGCAAACAAGATATACCGTATATACTTGCGTATAAGTCGAGGATTTTTGGACCAAATCTAGGCCTATTTTTCCAAATTCGACTTACACAAACATTTTTTTTTTTTTTTAGAATTTTACAAATCACGTCCATTCAACATGCAGGCCATCCCATAGGCTACCTATAGGGTGGCCTGAACGTTGGACGGACGTGATTTGTGAATATCGTATACGCTCGCGTATAAAGTCGAGGATTTTTGGACCAAATCCTGGTATTTTTCTTCCAATTCGACTTATATGCGGGTCAATGGTTTTTGACCCGTTTTAAGTCGGCGTCGACTTATACACGAGTATATACGATAGTTATGTATGTAGTTGGGCAAGAGAGTGATATCAGATGTTTTTTTTTTTCAATATTGGACTTGGTTTAAAAACCAAATTCAAATTTAATTTATAGGGATAAGCTTATATCACATAAATGCATTGAAAACAGAGGAGATTTGGAAATCCAGTTGAAGAGATATGGCAGTTATTCTTGCCATAGAAACGGTTGCTATAGTCAATCTTAAAATTACAGACTTCCATGGCTTTGTGATGCGTTTTTTCATCATCATTTATGTATGTCATCTATGATTTCTTGATTATAATCATGATGCAATACACATCACAATAAGACATGAAAGTTGACTTTGCCTTTAAATCATCCGATAAATGTTGCAAAACATTTATTGTTTGGTGAAATAATTCTGCAAATACCACTTGTGTTAGGAAGATTATTGATTCTAGTTGAGCACTCAAACTTTTCTTCTGCTGGCACATCCAAACGAAGAAGTTTCGTGATCAACTGAAATCATCAAAATCCATTTATCACTTGTGGTAAGCATATATTATACTACCGATAATTTGTAAAACCAATAAATTAGAGCAAGCGGAGCGATTTTAACAATGGTTTCATTATTAAATTCGACCAATGGGAGGCTGATTACACTGATAGTATAGCATGTTGGTGAACTATCACTTATTAACCATTGTTAAAATTGCTCTTTTGCTCTAATTTAGTGGGGTTTCTGTTCAGAAAATGTGGGAGGAGATAAGTACTATTATTATGGTTGTGGCAAAGATTTTAAAAATCCTTAGATCGAATACCACTCAAGATCGAGCGAATGTTGTATAGTAGTTCGCGCACTCATTTTCCTGAGAGATAAGCTTGTTATCTGACCACGCAAGAAAAATTCTTCTCGAACTACTATACAACAACAATATCCCTCTCTTGGGGTATTATACCTGACAGTATTATTATTAAGATCATACACATATAGGATGTTACATCCAAAATGGCATATCAAGATTGCCATAAAAACACTTAAAATAATTACCTTTCAAATGCACATAATTGCTCAAAAAAATCAGTTGAGGTTTACTATATTCAATTGATGCTGTCATGTGAAAAAAATTGTAAAGAAAAGACCTTTATATTCATTCAGTTGACTTTTCATTTTAACCCACACAATGCCCTCTGTACTTTTCTATAGTTTCATCCTGTTCAGTCTCTACCCACAAGCATTTTCAATCTCCATCTTTTCTTCCTCTGTAGTTTTTGAATGCCAGAAGCAAAGTTGAAATTGCAGTGACCTTCAAATGTTATTAACATTTTTTTCCTCTAACTTTGTATAGTTTATTTTAAAGTGCTACATCTTTCAATTGTTTATGCCCATGGACAACATTTTGGCTAATTTGATAATATGGAAAAAAATTTTTTTGTATATTTGTTTACATTTTGTTTTAATTAATATTTGATTTTGGTGTCTGAGATTTAGGGATTTGGCAATCTTATAAGGTATTAAATTTGATAGCAGAAGCTGATTAAGGGAATAGCTTAGATGTTAGGATGTTTAGGTTATAAAAAAAAATGTTGTAAACATGATTGTGATTAGAAATTTTTTTTTAAATGTTAAAGTTGAAATAGATAATAAAAGTAACATTTTTAATCTTCTTAGTAACAACAGTGATGATGTAACAACCATCCTCTTCTACCAATTTCTGAATATAAAATTGTGTTAGTATTTATAAGAAATTTGTTGACATTTGAAATAAGCTAATATTTATAAATACTAACACAATTGTAAACAATATACCAAAAAAATATTTTTCCATATTATCAGGTGTAATACCACAAGCGCTAGTGTGATTGTCGAAATAAGCTTGTATAAGCTTGAATTTTTTTACTCGATAGAAATCACGAGTGCATCAAAAATTGCGACCTGAATAAACCACGAGTTCCCACACGAGTGGTTTATTCTGGTCGCAATTTTTAGATGCACGAGTGGTTTTACCAATGAGTAAAAAAATGAATGGTTGCAAGCTGTTTCGACAATCACTAGCGCGAGTGGTATTCGGGAAGAGAATCTAACGAGAAAAACTACAACAACAACAAATCTATATCTATATTTCTCAAAGGATTTCACGAGATTTTGCGAGATTCCACGGAATTTAATGGGATTCCACGAGATTTTGCGAGATTTAACGGGATTCCACAAAATGTCACGAGATTTTACGAGATTCCGCGAGATTTTACGAGATTCCGCGAGATTTTACGAGATTCCGCGAGATTTTACAAGATTCCGCGAGATTTTACGAGATTCCGCGAGATTTTACGAGATTCACGGGATTTTAACGAAATATTCGAGCAAATGTAAATCCTGTAGAATTCCGTAAAATCTCGTAAAATCTCGCGAAATCTTGTAAAATCTTGCGAAATCTCGCAAAATCTCGCAAAATCTCGTGGAATTTCGTGCAATTCGGTGAAACATCGCGCCATTGCCATTTTGAGATTGTGGTGGAGTGGCTCGCTCTGACGGCAAATTGTTTCAGAAGTAGATAAAACATAAATTTATTTTCGGATATTTTGCATGGTGCTCAATAATCAAAACAATAGGCGCGCCGAACAATGAGATTCGACCAAAAATTCGAATTCAACGAATCCGCGCATACGCTCTCGTCGATAGTTTTCACGAGTTAGATTCTCAAAGTTAATGATGTAACAATCATCCTCTTCCCCAATTTCTGGATGTAAAATTGTTTCAGAATTTATAAGAAATTTGTTGACATTTGAAATAAGCTAATATACACAAGGTGAATTAAAATCCATATAGTCATAGACCGAATATAATTGGGAAAGCCAAGAACTGCTTGGTATACAGAGAGCTATTATGGTCTACAGAGCTTTCCAATCTAGAGTGGGCCAAAACAAAAATAAATGTTGGTTGAGTCAAAGGATTTGTTTATCAATGATAGGAAGCCTATAAAAAGTCTATATATGAGTCCTACAGAAATTCTGTCAGACTTATCCTATAGGCTTCTATCGGATATTATGTTTCAAACTATACTCTATTTATCATCTCGTGCACGAAACTCCCATTGGTTAATAACCTACATTCTACTGAAAGTATATATTGTGGTATCTTATTTTAATCGAAAAATTTAGTCAAAAAATCATTGTTTTGTAGTCCAAAAATGTGCATGCCATTGTTAACAAATGAAAATGCTTGTAAAATATTTTTAAAAAATTATTTATTGGGGTTTTTGTATTGTTGCGCACATTTTTTGGCTACGAAACAATGATTTTACCACTCAGCGTGACTAGAGGAGTAAAATAAGGTACCACAATATATACTTTCAGTACAATGCAAAAAAGTTTACTTTTTAGTTTTGTGCACGAATGAAATCGGCTAACATATTTTCAGTTGCAATATACACTACTTTAAATATTCCTCGCTCTACTTCTTGTCTTAGGAATAACATACGTCTAGTGAAATGTTTAGTTCATGCATGATAACTCGAGTTCATTATTAAATTCAAAGCCGCTTGAGTATCTGTATAGACTGCAATAGGCTCTGAGATAACATCCTGAAAATTTAGTTCAGTAAGTAAAGCCTGTAACCATTTTAATTCCTTCGTAACTTCTATCAAAGCTAAGTACACAAGTTGATAAAGCTATAAGATCTTGTTTCTTACTTCTCCATGTCAATATAGTCTCGCCATATGTAGTAACATAACCGGCAAAAGATTTCCCATCAGATGTTCCACTATTAAATGAAGCATCTGAATATCCTTGCACTTTATAAATACCCAGTTTATAAATCAATTTCAAATTTGCAGTTCCATTCAAAAATCTTAAGATTCGTTTAACTGCCGACCAATGAGCTGCATATGGTGCATTTAGCCATTGAGAAAGGTACGTAACTGCAAAAGCAATATCTGCTCTAGTTGCTTGTGCAACATACATTAACGCACCGATTGCTTGCCTATAAGGCTCGTTATCCAGTAATTCACCTAATAGGGTCTTGCAATTTTGCAGAAACATCTAATGGTGTCTTTGCAGGTTTTGCATCTTGCATATTAAACCGCCCTAACACATTTTCAATATGAGTCTGTTGATCTAGACAAATAGAACCATCAGTTAAATATGTAACTCGAATTCCCAATATGTATTTAATTTAATTTGTCCGAGTCCAATTTTGTCACATTATTTGTAATGGCTGTAAAGTCGATACATATATTCCGATTATTATCACAGTATTTTCAGACCGATATATGTAAACACAATTCTCTATAATAAGTCGAGTGAATCCCATTCTTAATAACACGTCATTGAGCAATTGATTCCATACTCTGTCCGCCTGTGGAAGTCCATAAATCGCTTTCTCCAACAGGCAGACATAATGCTTGGGATTACCAACGTAAAACCTTTTGGTTGTTCCGTATACAGGGTGTCTGATTTAAACGAAACCGGTCCAATATCTCCAAAAGTATTTGAGATACAATAATAAAACAAATTGAGTTATACAAATCCATGGTGGGCTCTCCAAAAATGCCAAAAATTTTGACCTTGGAGATGTTTTTCAAGGTCATTAACATATTATTTTGAAATCTAATAAAGATAGAGAAAAAAATCCAATTGCAATCTTGAAGAGCATCCTTTGTTTGGTAGAAATCATTTATTATACAAAATTGCAATAAATTTGTGGAAAAATCCATAATTGATGTTAGAGCCATTATTCCAATTTCAACAATTTCAACAATTTTTATGTTGCACACTTCCACTAGCAATAAGTGACAACAATGCATTGAAGCATCATTTACTATTTAAGAACATTAATATTTCCTTACAATTATTTAATTTTTTTTAGACAATTTGCTCAAATTGAGCACCATTTACAACAATGCAAGCTTGAAGTCTTTTAATGAACTTCTTTTCTACAGATTGTCGCATTATTGGTGTAATTAATTGACATGTGGCCCGGTACAAATTATAATTTGTGTCAAGTTATTTTCTACATATTTTATAATTATTTCTTAACAATAATACAGAGTTTGCAACAGGTACTTTTCCCTTATAATTATAACTTTTTTATGGTTATAAATAGTGTTACACAAAAGAAAAAAGTCCAGTTTGTAGTGCACAGTTTAGAAAGGCAAGTATCAAAAACTGGATTTAATTTTTTTTCTATAACCATAAAAAAGTTATAATTCTAAGAGAAAAGTACCTACCGCAAACTCTGTAATAATAAAAATAAATTACCATGTAATAATTTAATATCTATTAAATTATTGCTTGTTTATAAATACTAGCAAGTTACCCGTTACTACGTAACTTGAAACTTCTCAAACACCCATATCTATGATTCCAAGAAATCCCGTTTAACCCGTCAATAACCCGTGAAATCCGATCACCAACAACCTATTAAACCCGCGAAATCACCACGAAATCATCAAAATCCCGTAAAGATCATTGAAATCCCGTAAAAATTATTAAGAACTCATAAAAATAATTAAAACCCGTAAAAATCATTAAAATCCTGCAAAATCACCAAAATTCCATCACCAACTGACCCGTGAGATCCCGTAAAATCACCCGTGGATCCCGAAAAATCACCCGTGGATTCCGATCAAATCCCATCCTGTGATTAGAATCTAATCCCATCCTGTGGTTCTGATCAAATCCCATCTAGACCGTGGAATCCCGTCGTCATCAATAACCCAGCCAATCGCGTTAAATGCTGTAAAAAAACCGGTGTGCCATCTGCCGTCGATTACAAATATTGCTAAAGCTTCGGACACCAGCGACAAATTATATTATGATTGAGGAAACAACATAATGTGGCACTTCATTCTAATAATCCAAAGATGTCTCATTCCATGGCAAATTCAATCATATTAAATGCATTGTTGTCACTTATTGCTAGTGGAAGTGTGTAACATAAAAACTCATGCTTAGTTCACACTTGAACCACTTTTGTAGAAGTTATGACTTTCTAAAAGTTTAATTTCTACAACTTTCAATTCATCTTCTTCTTCCTGTTCACACTTGGGAAGAAGTTTTGTAGAAGTCATTTAACTTGCTCGAAAGTCCTATTACAGCCAAAGCGGCTAATCGGTTGGCAATTGTTACGTAAACAATGCGATTTTGCTTTGTTGAAGTTAAATCACATTGTATTTTATTGTACCAAATATCAAGAAGTGATTTTATTTTACCTTCAGCCCATGTGCTCCACTTGGCCGCCATTTTATTTGAATGAAATGTCAATGTTCTATAATTTAAATGTAATAGCCTCTTGTGCCAGACTTCCATAGAAGATTTTACCACATTAGATTTTTCAACAATGTCAAAATTAACATTATTATTATATGACACATTTGAAGCTGCTGGCATTAACAATTCATCATTACAATTAGATCTTAATTTATATAATGTACCATCTTTAGGTATTGTTAACAACCATTTACCAAATTCATCAACAACTTCACAAGTATGTTCATAAAAATTCAAAATCAAACCACTTCTAGTTATACAAGAAACAGATAATAAATTATCCCTTAACTCAGGTACATATAATACATCATTTAAAATTAATTTTCTTAACACACTACTCTTAGATAAGTAAAGCACTATTCTTCCAGATCCTTGTACTTGTAATTTTTGACCATTTGCCAACTCAACATTATTTATCTTAGAAGATCCAAAGAAATAAATCTTTATTACTCGTCATATGACTCGTGGCACCGAGTCTAATAACCAGACACATTCTTGATATTCTTCAATCATGCCTGATATTGCAGCATTATCAACATTATTTACTCTAGATACACAACCAAAAATCATGCATGCACGTTCACTACAGTTAATATTATTTTCATTGCGTGACAGGCTTGCTTCAAAAACACCTTGTTGCCCTTGATTCCTAAACTGAAGTCCGCGACCTCGACCTCGACCACAAAATAATGATTGTCCACGGTCACTTCTGAAGTCTCGTTGTTGAAAATTAGTGTTACCAGATGAAAAACATTGATCAGCGCGATGTCCTAACTTTCCGCAATTCCAACATTTTATAGTCGGTTTGCTGCGTTTACGATTATTTGGGCCACGACCTCTAGGTCTGCCCCGATATTCAGAAAAACTTTGAGTCCAATTTGCCAAATCTTGTTGCTCAGAATCTTTATCCAATCTTTATCCAATCGTCTTTGTTCTTCTGCCAAAAGTAATCTCCTGACTGTCACTAGCTTTATTGAATCGACGCCGATTGCTTCACAACTCCTTACCGCAGATTGATAAGAACTTGAAACACCTCTTAAAATATAAGCGCACATCTCTGCCTTAGGTAATAAATCTGCTACAACAGATGAACCTGACGTAGACGCAACACTTGTTGTATTTTGTTGTTTTAGTCCATCACTCGTTGATGCATTTCCTAAACTGTCCAACTCCTGACTAATTGCAGTTGCTCGATCAATATAATCAGAAACAGTTTCATCTCTTTTCATTTTAAGACCAGTTAATTTTAACTTTAACTGACTTTTTAATTCAGTTATTTGACCTTGACACTTTTCTTTCAACATGGACCATACTTCTTTAGCTTTTGTCTTATTTAAAACATATCTTAGCTAATTTGCATCCAGAATAGCTTGAATAATATCCAATGCATTATAATTGTCAACATTCCATTTGCTTATCTCTGCAGAATTGGTATCTGTGATTTCTAGTACATATTTTTCCAATACACAAAATACTGATCTTGCATGTAAAATTGTGATTAGTCTGCAGGACCATTCTGCCCAGTTTCTACCATTCAATTTTAGGACTGAAGTGATGTTTGTCATTCCAGATCCAACAACAGTTGTCATCTTAGATGCAATTTAACACTTACTGCTTACAATACTGTACTCAGTCCAAAAACGTTAATCATGGACTAAATTACTGCTGGGTCCCATAACCTTTGTTAATGTTTATTAAAAACACTTAAATTTTGAGAATTCCATTCTGTCTTTTACTTTTTTTCTTCCAAACGTCTCAAAAACAACAAAAGCTCATACATATCACTCTTAATTTTTTTTGTAATAATTGTAATAATTGTTACAATGTTATGATTAACAAAATTCCAATCAAAACAGAAAAGTTTATACTTTAAATTTAATCTACATGCATGACTGAACCAGGATAATGAATTAATGAACTTCTCTATAATTTACATCAGCCTTATGAAGATAAACAAACTGAATATAATACATGATTATATAATTTTTAATTTGAATAGAAGTTTCTTGAAAATGCATAAAATTTTAATCCACAAAAAAAAATCAATTGCTGTTTTCAAAGTGGAAAATTTATAGTGTTTGTCACTCACTGGATTGTAAAAAGGATATCCAAAAACAGTAAGTTTCTAGGAAAAATAATACGTAAATAAATAAAAAATCTGAAAGCACATAAACATGTTTTTCTTTTGAAATTAGTTTTAAATTGCTTTATAGATATAATAGTGACTGACAATATAAATAGTAGAGGGTGCTTTCTGCCAATTACAAAAACATGAACGTATGTTTGTTTGTACGTTCATGCGTTTACGTTGATACGTGATGAGTGTTGCGCAAACCAAAAAAAAACGTCATAACGTGAATAGAGCATCACATTAATGTGGCAAAATATGAAAACAACAATAAACATTGTACATTAGAGGGTTTGTGCAGCTGAAAATTGCACAAACGTATCAACACATCAACACATCAACTTATCAACATATCAACGTCCGGTTTTATATGTAGATACGATGATACGTGTTGGTTAAAACATATAGATCAACGTAACAATTAAATTGATACGTTGGTCAATAAGTATTATTATGTGCATCATGCACATAATAAAGCAATCGGTCTGCTTCTATTTTGCAAGCCGCCATTTGCAAAAATGACAGGTCGAACATGGTGGAGACCGAGGACGCAGTATTAGAGGCCGAGCTTGTGAAAATAAGAACCATCGCCACCACACCACCATCGTTGACTGCAACGGTTATTTTGAATCAGTCGAGTGACATCAGCATCAGATCGCGGGAGAACACGTTACGTTGATTTTTTTGTATGTTCATGCGTTCATACGTTTTTGTGATTTGCGCAAACCCACTTTATAACAATAAACCTAAAGTGGCAAATTTGAAGGGCAAGCACAACAATAAATTCATACGTGCAGCGACGTATTGACTAATGTATCATTTTAATTGTTACGTTGATTTATACGTTTTAGCAATCAAGTATCAACGTATTTACGTATAAAACGTACGCTGATACAAAAACTCTCTAAACTGCATTTTCAATACATTGCGACAAACTCCCATTGGCTAGAGCCTTTTCCCGGCGATTGTTTAATGCACTTAATAAAATAATTCGAAAAATGACCATAAAAACGACCATATGGTTGTTGTGCAAACAAACAAGCTCTAGCCAATGGGAGTTTGTCGCAATGTGTTGTAAATAAAGTTTAGTATTAACTTATTTATTTAACTATAAGAAAGAAGTCGTATTTACTTTAAAGGGTTTAGGACATCACAATTTGTATTGTTTCATTGCATCAAGCATCTTTCAAACCATTTGACATTTTGGTTTTAGACATTTTGCATATCACCTCTTTAGTCTTTACATATATAATTATTAGGATACTTTGACTATTTACTTTCGCTCAAAAATCTGATATATTGACTCCACAAACAAAAATTTCATGTTTACGTTTTTTTGTCTCTGACATCAGGTAACTAATCCAATATTAGTCAAGAAAATTACTGACCATGCCTGTGGTTGAAATTTATAAATCCTATGCAAAGTATAAACTAATATTTTATCATCAATGCAAGTACAAGTAAACTAGTAATACAAGCCGACCCCTGTCTCTTGCAGTTAGCTGTGCGAGCTTGAGTGGGCATCAATGTTGATCACAATGTATTTATTGGACGTTTATCTACGCGTTTACTGTACGCGCACATGGCGTGACGTTTCAATTTTTCGTCACACGATGGCGTCATTGGTAAATTTTCTTAAAACTGTTATATTGTAAAAACTACTTGGCCAAACTTGCTGAATTGTACAGGGTACCAAGATTATGTTGTTTCTGAGCTATGTGACAAATTTCAACTCAATCGGATATATATTCGATGAGAAACAGCCGTAGTCAGAAATCGGAGGGGGGTCTTTTGGGCAGGCGTATGTGACGGGCGTATTAAAAGACAATATTGATAACTTTAAAAAAAGGATGACAAAAGAAAAACTCCTAAAAAGGTCACTGGATCACTATTTAGGGACCATCCATACATAATGTCACGTTTTTTTTTGTTAGGATTCTTTACCATATATTTTTGGTGATTTTGAAGTAAGCTTTCATTTTTCTTAACTTCTTGTCTTTCCATTTTATCTTTTTCTCACTTGTTTACTTCATCTTGCAAGCCGGCTTCATCTGTGCATGTTTTCTTGCAGCAGATGGTGAGAGCTACAGCACAACTTCCTTGGCAACGCAAAATCAAATAAACAGAATTTGCTTAATTTTGTTTACAATAAGTTTTTGTATTTATCTCACCAGGTTAAATTAATTAAATGGGAACACGACTCTTGGGAGCTAGTCCGGAATTTCCTTTAATCGCTATCATTATGTGAATTGCAAATATAGACCTAGATCATTTGGGATTTTGGGACTATACTATTTTGATAAACAAATCACATGAAAACACCTATCCAAACTTCCATTGGATGAAAAAGAGAGAGAGGGAACTTTGTTTACCGGTTCGACTAAATTCTATCCAACAATTCGTGCACGAAACTGAAAAGTGAACTTTTTTGCATTGTATTCAAAGTATTTATTGTGGTATCTTATTTTAATCCTTTAGTCGAGCTGAGTTGAAAAATCATTGTTTCGTAGCCAAAAAATGTGCGCAACAATACAAAAACCCAAATCTAAACAATTTTTTAAAATATTTTACAAGCACTTTCGTTTGTTAACAATGGCACGCACATTTTTGGACTACGAAGCAATGATTTTTTTTACTCAGTTCAGCTAGAGAAATAAAATACGATATCATAATATATACTTTCAGTACAATGCATAGGCCATTAACCAATGGGAGTTTTGTGCACGAATTGTTAGATATAGAGTTTACAACGGAAACTTTCCATTGACTATAATGCATTGTTCATGATCTTAGTTAATAATGGCTGTCTTAATATGTCCGACTCATTTATCCCTGTTGCACCGTTTTCTCTTCTGCAGTTCTCAGATAATGTCATCCCCATGGTTAGGTCTAAATCTAGGGTTCTTCTAGAGGCTTTCAAACAGATACCTCTCATTGTCTTGAGTTGAGTTTCAGTAGTAATTGGACACTAATAAACAACTTTAATTCCAATTTCCTGCTGAATAACTGCTTTTTTGGACAAATTTGAAGACCGGAATAGCAAATTCCAAAAGTTATTGCTAATTAAGTGAAGATAATTGGGAGTAGTTAACACTACAAGAAAAATAGTTAATTAGGAATAGTTTTTATATACAGGATGATTCAAAAGTAATGGAACAGGCAAAATTTAAAAAAAAATTAAAATAGTTTAATTAAAATAGAATAATGGCCTTTTGATTTCTAAATATTCACACTGGGGAAAGACACATTCTGTAACAATCAGTTGATTGCTACAGTGTGATTCCAATACCATCTCGCAACTGCATTAATTGTACATCAAAATTTCCAATTAGAAAGTTGTAGAGAATCATTTGTTTAGAACGATAACATTAAAAAACAGCTTTCCAATGGGAACTTATTTTGGAAAAAAATAGTTGGCGGAAAAAATTTTTCTTTTCTAGGTTTTTCTAAATTTCTAAGAAATTTTATTGGAATTTGAAATTAAACTGAATACTTGGAGGTTTAATTTTGGGTTTATTCAAAATTACAAAACAAATAAAAAAAACCTTGCAATTCTTAAATGACAGTTGTTTCAAAATTTAGCACCATCAGTATGCAAAACTTTTAAACATATCTCAAACCATAAAGAATTTACAAATAAAGTTTTTTGGATCTAAACTGTAAAGTATTTTTTGGCAGTAAAGTTTTGTGACAACTAATTTTCCTATTTTTCTCAAAATAAGTTCCTTCCTTGTTTTGATATCACCATTTAAAAGTGCATCAAGTAATTAGCAGAATTTTGATATTTGTTTTAGTTTTCTTGATATTTGCCTGGATTTGGACTTTTGGAATCACCCAGTATACAAAAAATATATATTGACACTCCAACTGAATATCGAACAATACCTAAACTCTATCTAACAATTTGTGAACGAAACTCCCATTGGTTAATGGCCTATGCATAGTACCGAAAGTATATATTGTGATATCTTATTTTAATCCTTTAGTTGAGCCGAGTCGAAATATCATTGCTTTGTGGTCCAAAAATGTGCATGCCATTGTTAACAAACAAAAACGCTCGTAAAATTTTTTAAAAAATTATTTACATTTGGGTTTTTATATTGTTGCGCACATTTTTTGGCTACGAAACAATGATTTTTCGACTTAGTTCGACTAAAGGATTAAAATAAAATATCACAATATATACTTTCGGTACAATGCATAGACCATTAACCATTAATAATATGTAACATAATTTCTTCGATGTCATCAATTACAGAAATCGATATCTGAATAATCCTTTATAATGACTTTAGTAATTTGATCAAGTCTTGGAGGACGAATTCGTCCAAGATCAAGTTAAAGTGGGTTATTATTTCTAGGAAATAATTCTCTTCTAATAATTTTCTTGCAATTTTAGCACACAAAATCTAAAGATAAACCCATAAACTTAGCTTTGTTGGTCACAGGACCAAGCATTCAGTCACTGAATTTGGATTTGGTTAATCTATGTATATCAAACTTTTTTGGATTTTGTCTTTTGGTCATAATCAAATTTTATAAAATTCAATGTGCATTGTACACATCCCAGTAAACTGAAAAAAAACTGCTAAAATCCATAGATGTATAGATTTTAGCAGTTTTCTGTCTATTCATTAGCAGCAGTTTGATCAATTCTTTAACTTGATGTTTACATCTGCCAATTTCGACTCAAAAATAGTCACCTTGATAGTATATATTGTGATATCTTATTTTAATCTTCTAGCCAAAAAATGTGCGCAACAATACAAAAACCCAAATGTAAATAATTTTTTAAATATTTTACAAGCGTTTTTGTTTGTTAACAATAGCACGCACATTTTTGGACTACAAAGCAATGATTTTTCGACTCAGCTCAACTAGAGGATTAAAATAAGATATCACAATATACACTTTCGGTACAATGCATAGGTCATTAACCCTAGGATAGGCAAGCTTTAAAAATAGCATCAGTTGATAACCCAAAGACACGATCATGTTCATATTTCGGGTCAAGTAGTTAAAGTGCTGTTGCATTTGGTTGAAAAAACTGCCGCTGTTGGCGCTAGTTTTTTCCAAAACCAGCCACTGCACATGCGCATGGATTTTCATCTTAACTTGGCTTTCCTGCTTTACAATTTTTTTTCAATGTGATCGTCTGCCAGTAATCCCTAAACAGAAGCGCTTTAGCTAATATGCAGTGAAGCCGGCTTTTTTTTCTGCTGGAGTTTTAAGGGGCTAAAATTTGCCCCGCGTTTGCTGGCACAACATTTAACAGCCTAACCGACCAATCACTATATTTTGTTAAAATTAATAATACCAAATACTGCAACATTAAAATTTAATTAGTGCATATAAACTGTTAATAAAGCAAAATTAAGAAGCAAGAATCAAACTTTTTAAAACAAAAATAAAATTTTAAAATATTGTTTTTAATATAATATTTTGTAATTTAAGAATGAAGCATGCACAACTAAAATGCGATCAATTATTTCAATAAATATTAAAGCAAATACTTCAAATTTTTTTTTATATAAAGTTTAGTAGTATTTGAACAAAGTCAGAAAATTTCAGCTTCATAAGATAAGCCAAAAAAAAATTTTCCTATTCAAGAAAAGAGCTGAACACAATTATGTCATAGGTTGCCCATCCAAGGGTTATGTGAGTTTTGTGTACGAATTGTTAAATAGAATATAAGTCAATAATAAATTCTGACAATATTTAAAAATTAAAAATGTTTAGTTTAATTATGCTATTAAAATGTAGTTTCCTGATTTTTATTTCAATGTGAAATGCCCATATGGGCATTTACTCTCCAAGATGGATGCTAAAAGAGAGAGAGAGATAGAATGAAGTTTATAGATGCAAGCGGCAACTTAGATCATACATGTCTTTAATCTGACATACTAAATCTGACCTATATTAGATGGATGCTAAAAATGTCTACACATGAGCATTTACTTTCCAAGATTGATGCTAAAAATATCCATATATGGGCATTTACTCTCCAAGATGGATGCTAAGAGAGAAAAAGAATTAAATTTGTAGACTTAAGCCATATACGTCTTTAATCTGACATACTAAATCTGAGCTACAAGTAAAGTCTAGTTACCTATAAGTTTGGAGTAACTCGGATTGGTCTTGGCAACTAACCGTTAAATGGTGTTGCGCGTAACAAAGTAGTTCTAAACCGGTCAAAACCGGTCGTCAAATGTTCGTCTGGGCCATCTATTTATTCAAGATGGCGGTTTCGCGCGGTTCGACCGGGCCATGATTAGTACTAATCATGGACCGGGCCATCTATTTCTTTAAGATAGTGGTTTTGAGCGGTTTATTCAAAAATGACCTTTACTTTCATTGGTTACTGACAAACATGTGACTGAGTGTATAAATACTTTCCTGCGATCAGTCCACCGATCAATCTGAGTTACTCCAAACTTATAGGTAAATAGACTTTATATTGCTAAAAATGTCCATATATGGGCATTCAATCTCCAAGATGGATATATTGATGTGATTTCCCAGAATGCATTATCCCACAATCGTGCTGAATCTGAAAAAAAGTTTGCTAACCGCTCCCGCAACCCTTTCCTTGCTTCAGTGTTTTAAAAAAATATTTGATACTCGATTCATGTGTCAATAATTTATAATTTCTCCTTAACGAGTAAAAATCGATTGAGCACTCATGCAATTCAAATTATATGGCTGAATCTGAAATTAACTACCATCACAAACATGATTTAGCACTTTAATTTAATTTAAAAGTGTCTCTCGAACCACCTCATTTCATGTAATTAATCCATTTTGCATTTTCAACATCCTTCAAACTGCAACATAATTATCAAAATATGTTAGCATTCATTAATGCTCTCATCCGGTTTATATTTTCTGCACACAAACACTATAAAAATACACATAAACCAGCAATGACGTCAACAAATTCGAGTACAGCAAATTAAAAAAAATTCTATGATTTATTGCGGTTCCATTTTGAAAAAATTACGTCATCGACTCGTTAAAACAATTTTTTTCGTTATAATGAGGTCTTTATTCTTATTAATTTAATTTTGCTTGAATTTTAATTACAAAAAAGGATCAATTCGGAGTAATTACATCATTTACATCATTATTTTATAAAAATAATAAAAAGTTAATTAAATGAGGCATTGAACTTGAGTTTTTTTTTTTTTTATTTATTTTTTTTTATTGTTGCTTTAGAATTGTTGTTTTTGTTTGTATAGGTGTGTTTGGGCATTAATCGGTTTTCGATAAAAGTTTTTCGTTGTCAACAAACTTAATGTGTTCGGTTGCAAGATCAGCTATAAAAATCTAAGTCGTTGCACATGGATCAGAATGAGGCACAGAAAAGACTGCTTAAGATGCAATTATGTATATTTTTGGTTTTTTTTAAATTTTTTATTTGAATATGGAGATGGGGGGGGGGGGTTGAGCAAAGAATTCTTAAATTCTTTTGGTGTTAAGGAATGAGGGGAATGGAAGATTTAGTTTTAGTAAATGTGACAAATTTGGTTGAGGGTAATTTGTGATGTCAAAAATTGGATTTTTGTCTAGTAAAGATTGGTTAAAATTTGACTTATATTGGTTAAAATTTGACTTATATTGGTTAAAATTTGACTTATATTGGTTAAAATTTGACTTATATTTGTTAAAATTTGACTTATATTGGTTAAAATTTGACTTGTATTGGTTAAAATTTGACTTATATTGGTTAAAATTTGACTTGTATTGGTTAAAATTTGACTTGTATTGGCTAAAATTTGACTTGTATTGGCTAAAATTTGACTTATATTGGCTAAAATTTGACTTGTATTGGTTAAAATTTGACTTGTATTGGCTAAAATTTGACTTGTATTGGCTAAAATTTGACTTATATTGGTTAAAATTGGTTAAAATTTGCATCAAGTTATGTCGAAAGTTGGTCAGATCAGAATTTTAGCTTAGACACAAATTCCATCAAAATTGATCAAAAACTCATCAAAATTGGTCAAGAAATCATCAAAATTGGTCAAAAAATCATCAAAATTAGTCAAAAAATCATCAAAGTTAGTCAAAATTTGTCAAAAACTCATCAAAATTTGTCAAAAACTCATCAAAATTGGTCAAAAACTCATCAAAATTGGTCAAAAACTCATCAAAATTGGTCAAAAACCCATCGAAATTGGTCTAAAAACCCATCGAAATTGGTCCAAAAACCCATCGAAATTGGTCCAAAAACTCGTCAAAATTGGTCAAAACTTAGTTATAATGTAAATTGGCCAAAAATGGTCAGATTTTTAGAAATGTTGGTTGAGCTTTGACACAAATTCCATCAACATGTGTCAAAAACTCATGAAAATATTTCAAATTTTGACGGATCGATCAAAAATGACAAAGGGAAAGAAAGGAGTAAAAAATCATAATGAATAATTCCATCTATCCCCTTGGTTTAGCAGCTCAGGTGCTACTATTAGGGAATGCAGTCCCGGGATTCCAGTTCCCGAAATTCCGGGAACCCGGACAATTTTATGGTCCCCAATACCCGCGACTTTGAAAGTGAAAGTCCCGGGAATTAAATTTTTTATAATAAATCAAATTACGTATGTGTGTATGTCGTAGCGTGTGTACCCGATTTTTTTTGTACAATTGCACCATTTGGTGCAATCGTAAAAAGAAATCATACGTATGTATGTCGTAGCATGTTGATACCGTGCTCGTTCCGAACATGTCATAGTATGAGAAAGTTGAGAAAAATGCACATGATCAATTATCTGTATGGTATTATTTCTTACGTGAAAGACTGGGACAATGTGCGAAATGTACTGTTAATAATTGCTGTTATATAATTTTTAAAAAAATAAAATAATAAAATAATGATTTTCATTTAATTAAAATATTATTTCTTTAAATTTGAATTTTATATAAAATGTTTTTTTTTTTAATTTTTAATTTTTTAATTTTTAATTTTTAATTTTTAATTTTTAATTTTTAATTTTTAATTTGTTTTTAAAATTGTTTTTAAATTTTTTTATTTTTATTTTAAAGGTCAAGTTCAATCTAAAATTTAATTTATGTGT